>JAVKPL010006581.1:0-26754 GCA_032173675.1 Gastrolobium villosum | reverse complement strand
GGAACAGTCGCGGAATTCAGGAAACAGTTTGAAGTGTTATCTGCTCCGTTGGGGCAAGCCGATGAGGAACTCATGCAAGCAGCCTTCCTGACGGGTCTGAAACCTGAAATTCGTGCGGAGGTTCGTCTGCACTCTCCTCGTGATATTGGAGAGATGATGATTTTGGCTCAACGTGTAGAGGAACGGGAAGACGTGTTGAGAAGAGGAGAAGGAAACGTGGGCCGAGTTGGAAGTGGGCCCAACTCAAGTCACACTTATAGTGGACGGCCCGCTTTGGGAAATAAAGGGGGTAATGGAAGATGGGGGCAAAATGGGCCTTCGATGACAGCCCAATTAACCCAAACCCCTATTATAGGGAATGGGTCAAATTCGTCCGCGGCTAGTAACTCAGTGACGAACCCTAATCGCGTGGGGGGAACGACGACAGAGGGTGGAGGGGCTACTGCGAGTGCGACGGACGATCGTCGGCGAACCAACTTCCGTCGATTGTCTCCGGAGGACGAAGCGGAGCATCGGAGGCGCAACTTATGCTTTCGATGTAGCGGACCGTTTGGACCTGGACACGTGTGTCCAAACCCACAACTGAGGGTGATGCTGGTGTGCGATGATGGCGAGGGCGAGGGAGAGGAAGAGAAGGCTCCAGAGGTAGAGGGAGAGGAGCCGATGGAGACCCTGCAACTGAGCATACAGAGTATGGTAGGAATCACTTCCAACCGATCTTTGAAGTTATGGGGGTCGATCCTCGGTCAGAAGGTGATGGTGTTGGTAGACACGGGAGCTTCTCACAACTTTATTGGAGAGCACGTGGTGGAAAGAGTGGGTGTACCTTCCCTTCAGTCGAAGACTTTCACTGTAGAAGTGGGAGACGGCCACCGAGTCCAAGGTATGGGGTGGTGTCATGGGGTCACTCTGGTATTGCCAAATGTATCCATAGTCCAGGATTTCTACATCTTTGGACTCAGGGGAGTGGACATGGTACTGGGGTTTTCATGGTTGGAAAGCTTGGGTGATATTCAAGCTAATTTTCGGAAGCCGGTGCTTCGAATTCCTTGGAAGGGAGGCATGGTTACCTTGCAAGGAGATCCGGAGTTATCATATAGCCAGGTCTCCTATCGCAGCTTGAATCGTTCATGGAGGAAAGGGACTGAAGGGTACTATATTGAGTTGGGTTATTCAGCCATGGGAATGGAAGCAACTCCGACGACTGACCCTCGGATTACCGAATTACTCAGCCAATATGAGGATGTTTTTCAACCACCTTCTGAGCTGCCTCCTTCTAGAGAGTGTGATCATAAAATTCTCTTGAAACAGGGGGCAGATATCCCTAACATCCGCCCCTATCGTTATCCTTACTATCAGAAAGAGGAAATCGAAAAGTTTGTCAGGGAGATGTCTGAGGTAGGAATGATCCGACCCAGTAGCAGTCCATACTCAAGTCCCTTGATTTTGGTGAGGAAAAAAGATGGGAGCTGGCGTTTTTGTGTGGACTACCGGGCCTTGAATAAGGTAACAATTCCTGACAAATTCCCTTTACCAGTTATTGATGAATTGCATGGGGCAGAGGTTTTTTCCAAGTTAGACCTTAAATCAGGCTATAATCAAATTAGAATGAGGCTGGAAGACATAGAGAAGACAGCATTTCGGACGCATGAAGGTCACTATGAGTACCTGGTCATGCCCTTTGGCTTGAGGAATGCCCCTTCTACATTTCAATCCTTGATGAATACCGTCTCAAACCGCATCTACGAAAATTCGTTTTGGTGTTCTTTGATGACATTTTGGTTTACAGCACCAATATGGAACAACATGGGGAACATTTAAAGGTGGTGTTGGGAATTTTAAGGCAGAACCACTTCTCTGCTAATAAAAAAAGGTGCACATTCGTAGCACGTGAATTGGAGTACTTAGGCCATCTCATCTCACATGAAGGAGTTAAGGCTGATCCTCACAAGTTGGAAACTGTGCAGAAATGGCCAATCCCTTCGACAGTGAAGGGCCTTCGTGGATTCTTAGGATTGACAGGCTATTACAGGCGGTTCGTCCAACAATATGGGCAAGTGGCAAAACCTCTCACTCAATTGCTCAAAAAGGACAGTTTTCATTGGAATGGGGATGCCCAACAATCCTTTGACACTCTCAAGAGTGAAATGATGCTACTGCCCACCTTGGCTTTGCCTAAGTTTGATGAGACTTTCTTTGTGGAGACGGATGCTTCCGGAGTAGGGATGGGGGCTGTTTTGATGCAAGAGGGCCGCCCAATTGCTTTCTTGAGTAAGGCTTTTTCTGAGAAAGATAAGTTGTTATCAGTCTATGAAAGAGAACTAAAGGCAATTGTATTTGCCGTTTATAAATGGCGCCATTACTTGTTGGGCCGTCATTTTGTGATTACGACGGATCATAGGAGTCTCAAATATCTAACAGAACAACGCCTCATGGTAGAGGGACAACAGAAGTGGGTGGCTAAGTTGATGGGCTTTGATTTCGAAATTCGTTACAAACCAGGACGGGAAAACACTGCTGCGGATGCCCTCTCTCGCGTCACGGATTGCAAGGAACTCACCATGGTCACAAGCCCAGACTTACAAGGGCTATCCGAAGAGATCCTTTTAGATCCGGTCACTAAGGGCATTTTTACGAATGTTTTGCAAGATGCTAAGTCCCACCCTGGCTATCAAGTGCTCAAGGGCAGCTTGTGGTATAAGAACAGGTTAGTTATTCCTCGTTCATCTCCTCAGATTAATGATATTCTTACTGAGTTTCACTCCTCTCCTTGGGGTGGGCATTCGGGGGAACTAAGAACTTGGAAAAGAGTGGCTGGTGTTTTTTATTGGAAGGGAATGCGCAAGGATGTTTCCCAGTTTGTAAGGACTTGTGAAACTTGTCAGCGGCAAAAGTATGATCATTTAAAGCCAGTTGGTTTATTGCAACCTCTACCTATCCCTCAACAAATTTGGGAAGAGGTGTCTCTTGATTTTATTGGGGGTTTACCCGTGTCCAAGGGAGCAGATACCATATTGGTGGTGGTGGATCGACTCTCGAAATATGCCCATTTCATGACACTTCGTCATCCCTTCGATGCTCACACTGTAGCCACTGTGTTCTTGAGAGAGGTGATTCGACTACATGGGATCCCCAAATCCATTGTATCGGATCGAGATAGAGTCTTTGTTAGCAAGTTTTGGGGTGAGCTCTTTAAACTCACGGGTACTAAAATAAAATTTAGTTCCGCTTATCATCCCCAAACGGACGGCCAAACCGAGGTAGTCAATCGCACTTTAGAAACATATTTACGTTGTTTTGTGAATGGACATCCTAAAGGTTGGGCCAAGTGGTTGTCATGGGCTGAATTTTGGTTCAATACCACTTACAACAGGTCCATTCAAATGTCTCCCTTTAAGGCGGTTTATGGTAGGGATCCCCCCACCATCATTTCTTTCACTCCAGGCAGCACAGCAGTAGCAGCATTGGATAAGTGGATGTTGGCAAGGGATTCTATATTGGTGGAGTTAAAGCAGAATTTGTGTCATGCACAGCAAAGGATGAAGTTACAAGCGGATAAGGGGCGAAGAGAAGAGAATTTTGTGGTTGGCGATAGGGTATTTTTGAAGCTACAACCTTATAAATTAAAATCTTTGGCTAGAAGAGTTAATCAAAAGTTGAGCCCAAGATTTTATGGACCATTTGTCATCACAGAAAAAATCGGTCAAGTGGCTTACAGGTTGGAACTCCCTTCATATTCAAAGATTCATTCTGTTTTTCATGTGTCCCAATTAAAGCGAGCAGTCCATCCCTCTACTGTGGTGCTGGCCTTACCTCGTGGTCTTACTGCTGAGATGGAACTACAAGTGCAACCAGCAGCAATTTTGCAAACCCGTCGTTTACTGGATGGGCAAGTGGAGATTTTAGTTCAATGGGAAGAGTTGGCACCTTGTGACTCTACATGGGAGAAGCTGCTGGACTTTCAAGCTGAGTTTCCTCACTTTCACCTTGAGGACAAGGTGAATTTTGAAGGAGGGGGTATTGATGGGCTCGGTATTAATGGGCTTGGGCCTCTTAAACCTCTTAAGCCTTTTACTAATGTTTACACTAGAAGGGCTTGGAAGAAGTGTGGAAGAGACAAACCACATTCTGTTATGGAAAAGGACACATGGCATGCAATGAATGGAGAGGAAGATATTGGAGAAGAAAGTGAGGAGAATATAAGTTAGTTACAGGGAATGGTAGTGGGGGTGAAGATTTTGCTATTGGGTATGGTTGGGTAGTGCTCTGAGAAGGTTTATACCTCAGTAGCAATAGGGTGAAGGTGTGCAAGTCATTCTCTTCTTCAATCGGCCAGTCCATTGAAGGGAGGAGCTCATTAATTTCCTTTGTTATTAGCTTTATCAATTCTGAAGTTGTAACCACAAGGGTGTATAACCCAGTTGCCATCAATAAAATCTTATCGTTGTCTCTGTCTTTCCTTTTCTTTCATTTACCAATTTCGATCCAGTAAACAGGTACCATCATCTTTCTTTCTTTCTTTTCTCGAGATTGGAATAAGTTCGCTCTCATTTTAGAAAATATTTTGACAGAGCTATGTATGGCAAGATCAACATAAGTAAAAAAAAAATCCGGCAACAGAAGCTTCTAGTTTTCTGAGTTAACTATTAACAACAACTAATTTTTTTTTAATTAAAAACAATTCCCGAACTTTTCATGATGAAGCAACTTGTGATGGTTACTCATGGACAAAATATTAGCTTGACTAGCGATAGGATAATGAGGAATATACTCAGAATGAAATGCAATAACCATTGTACGGGAAAAAAAATGCAGTAACCAATATAACTCAAGTGTACCTTGAGACATCATTTCCACATGCCTTTGCAACAAGTACTAATCCTGAAACAGCACTTTTAGCTGCCCCAGACCTTCTTGCTTGAAGATTTTCTTTACAAGCATGAAGGTAGAGCCTGGAAAGGCGCCTAGCCGGGGCATGAACCTTACTCATGGAGCTTCCATGCTCAGCAACTACCGAATATAAAGCAGCCTCAATAGCAGCAGCTTCTCTTAACTCTCCCTCAAGCATCTTTGTCTTGTTTTCCAAATGCTCAATTTTTCTTTCTAAAATAGCATTTCTGGCTTCCCTAGGATAAATCTTAGCATCTTTCTTGTCGATGCTTCTGATGTTCCCTCCACTGTTTTGGGTATCTCCATTAATGCCATTTTCATTTACTTCCGTGTGATGATTGTTACTAAGTGACCCAACACTCCTAGCTAAGTCTGCTGGTGACCTTACGGACTTCACATTCTTTAATCTATCACTTTTCAGAATATGGCTTTTCATACCAATATCCGACCCACCTAAAGAATATGTACCATTACTCAATAAAACTTGATCTTTGGCACCTTGAGCCACTGATTCATCTTCTACATGATATGATTTATCAGAATGAAACATTTCATTTCCATGCTTGTCCTCAGCGGAACTATAGTAACATTTATCACTTCCCCCCTCCTTCACATGATATTTGTCATCTTCCTCACATCTCTCACTTAACTTGTCGT
Source organism: Gastrolobium villosum (assembly GCA_032173675.1). Taxonomy (NCBI): domain Eukaryota; kingdom Viridiplantae; phylum Streptophyta; class Magnoliopsida; order Fabales; family Fabaceae; genus Gastrolobium; species Gastrolobium villosum. Next base: position 21,207 of record JAVKPL010006581.1, on the reverse strand, counting down.
TGATTTCCGAACCAGCACAGTTTACAGAGCCTGGATTCTTGTCCACAAAGCCATTACTATCTAGAGATAATGCGTTGCTTGAATAGATGTCAAAAGCACTTACATTACCGTTTGTTTGAGCATCCATAACTATATTTCTACAAATAGCAACCTTTTCAAATACCTCCTGATCCAAATTTCCATGATCACTGCTTCTAGAACTGCTCTTTGAATTTTCCTCCAAGGAGGGAACAAGGATCAGCATTTGGGGAAACAACTTGCTTTTGAGCTGTCACTGAAATATGATTTGAGGTGCTCGCCATAGAAGCTTGACCATTTACAGGACTCTCAGCATCAGAGGATACATCCACTGATGACAAATTGGATGAACTCCTCTCCAGTCTCTCATCTGTATCTTGTTGCATCATATTCAATGTTTCAACCCTTGTTTCTGAGGCCAAGGCATGCTCTTTGTCATTCCTACCACCAGTGTTTTGAGCTGGTCCATTCTGCAATTCAGTAGCAATTACCACGTCTTGAAGAGAGTTCTCTCAATATATAATTATTTAAAGATATACCCAGAAAGCAGACTGCATGCATCACTATGCCGCTGATAGGAACATGAAAATAGGATTTTTTTTAATTTTATTTTTTAAGTTTTCCATGCATTGACTCATAAGATCAATTTAATGTGAAAGGGTCCTGTCAACCTGGTTAATGGCAAGTTCTAAACCTTGTTCAACAATTACAAAGCATGTCATATATCAAAAATATTTATTCATGGAATATAGGACTGGGGGACAATACAAATTGTCATACACATCATAGGAAGGATTAACTTACACGAGTATAATCTTACACCCATTATTAGTATTTGATTTCACTTGCATTTAACAGCCCAATTTTTTTTCCTTTTGTACATAACAACCCTAATTTATCAGTGATGAGAGCTTTAAATGAAATTGGGATCAACAGGACTAGTGCAAAACTTGTTATTCTTAGTTGATGCTCCGTTTATATGGCTACATTACAAAAAATAAATAAATAAAAATGCATGCTGCTATGAATAAAAGAATGGAATGCGGTAAAATCCAAGTACCTCTTGGTGTTGAGGAGGTATAATACATCTACTAGACTCAGGGGAAGTCTTAGTAGTAACTGCTGCAGCAGATGAATGGGAGGAAACATCATCATCACTAAAACATGCAATCTCAGCTTCCTCAGCATATTCTTCATTCATCAATGTTGATAGAGAGTCACCACCATCATTTGACACCTCTTTTGAAAACGTGTCCTTCCTAACACGATTCTTTTCAACAGGCTCGATTCTAACAAACAAAAGTGGCTGATCCGTGTTCCTATAGTTCCTCTTACAGTTCAGCGGAACACTAATGCTCAAGCTCTCTCTAACAACACCACAATCTGCCAAGTCTATAATAGCACTCCCAAGCAATTGACCCTTCACAATCTTATCCCTTCGAGGCTCATACAAGTTGAACTCCAAGCAATTCTTCTGAAACACATCAACATCACCGTTTTTCACAGACATGTCCCTCAACAGAGTCACATGAAGTTTAAATGACTCATTAAACTCGATTTTTCCTTCGCCTATAACAGAACCAAGCGAAGGTGTAACAAGATTGGTGGACCCCGAAGAACGTTCACCGTTTTCCCATTGTATCAGCACGGAACGAAAGGATCTGAGAGATTGTGACGGTGGCCATGGCTTAATCTCCTGAATGTGAATGATGTAATCGATTTTAACGGCGCCGTTACTTCTCCGGTTCTTTCCCTTCATTGCTGAAGACTGAACAGAACACACAATGTTAGGACAAGACCGTTATAACAACATGTTTCGGAGACCGAAGTTCAAGTTCACCTAAATCAAATTTGGTGCAGATAAGGTTTAAAAAAACAAGACACAAAAAAATCAAAACAATAGTTTGAGAACTGAACTAATACACAAATGCACGAGGTTCTAGATCGAGCAAGTGCTGTAGAAAAACCAGTAGAAGAGTATAGAACTTGAAGCTAAAACCAAGCAGAAAATTGATAATGTGACCATGGAATCAAGTTGAATATATAAGGTGAAGTTATCAAAATTTTCACTGAGAAAGAATGCTTAAAAAATAAGGAGAGTTGGTAGCGTGAAGACAAAGTAGTGGCAGGTAGAGGTAGAATCTGAAACCTGCAATAACTGGCTGGAACGGCAAGGGTATGGTGTAGTGTAGTGGAGTGTGTGCCTCAGAAGCTGCAAGCGAATGAAAATGGTGAAAATTGAGAATGTCAGAACAAAATAAAAAGTTATATGTATAATAATATTAAAAGGATGCTAATATTTCCTGCACAGAGAAAGTCGCTGATTTAATGATTTTGTTTGAAGATGTTAAAATTTTATTAAAGTGGTTGTCAGTAAGTGAAGGATGTATTAACGAAAAATATATTTAAGTTATTTAATGAAGTTAAATATGACATTATGACATCATTTTATTAAATAGTCACATTTATAAGAATTATAATTTTTTTTATAATTATTTTTAAGAGGGGATTATATTGACATTTTTTTTTTTACATCTTACAATTTATACTATGTCTTATTGGTAAAATTTTATTCAAAAGTGTTGCAGATAAAATATATTATATATATATATATAAATTAAAATTTGTTTTTACAAATTTTATTTTTTTAATTATTGAAAAAAATTCTTTTTTTTCTGAATTGATACTCAAGAAAGTATATGTACCCCCTTCTGGTTGGCAAGAATATAATTCATGGTAAAGAAGAAACGACCTCGTTTTGTGAATCGTGATGTGATGCCTCAGCAGAAAATGTGGACCTCATTAAATATAAAAAGTTAAAATAAGAAAACTATTTAAGAAATGAAAATGTTATTTCACGCGCACCGAGGGTGTATACGCCTGAAACGAAACCAAAGTCCAAGCATGTGAATAAAACGCAACCATAGTCAAGGCATGTGAATAACACGCGGCGCAAATACGGTGTGCAAATGCGTCGTTTTCAGGCTGGGCTGGCTCTGCGCACCGACAAGGACAAAACGGTAAACAACAATAATGTGCTAAAGACTAAACTAGTAACTTTTTATATAGTCCCAAGTCCCAACTCCCAAGGGTATACTGATGGTGCGGTGGTGGGAAAAATATAACACGAAAATATTTTATGCTCAAACCGTGAACCATCCCCGCAAATATAATTTTTTTTATTTTTTCAAGGTTATTATGGTAATTTTAATTTTTACACTCTTTCCCTTTTTATTGAAGATTTTTTTTTTGTTATATTGCAATCAGATTTGGTGCTTTTTTGGGGCGGGTCGGGTAATAAACGGATCACACTTATATTAAAATTTTTCGGGTCGTGTCGTTCACAATAAATTTTCGGTGCCAAATGCCAACACGCACTTAATTGAATCATGGGGCTGGGTTCCTTTAATCCCGAAGGTCAAAATGTAAGAAATTTTATTAATGGAATGTTTGGTACAAAATGAAGAAATTTTATTTTTTCAGAAATCTCGATTTTTTAAAATATAATTTTTAAATTTTAGTTTTTGATATTATTATAAATTTAAAATCTAAAAAATTCAGTTTTTGAAAATTGAGATTCCCGGACAAATAAAAATTTCTCCGTACCAAACGGTACTTAGGATTTTCGTTGTATCCTTTAACATGACACAACAAAGTTTTTTATACACGTAATATTTTGTGGGGCCCTCATTTTTTAAAATAAAAAAAACAAATAAAAATTAAGACACCCACAATGAATTTTTATAACATTACACAATCATTTTTCTTATAACATAATTCTTATAAAATCCTTTTATTTATCTTGTAATATGTTAATTTGCAGAAGTATTATCTCAGCTTCAACTTTTCTCTCACTCCTGTTTGTTATTTGAATAGTAGATAATATTTTTTTTATGCAAAAAAAAAATATATTACCCTATGTTAATTTCATGAAATTCTTAAGTGGGCAGTTTTACTGAAATATTATTTTTGATTTTGTTTTAAATTATGGATTTATTGTTTTCCTGTCACTGGCTATTATTTTTGATTTTTTGTTTTAAATTAAGAAAAATTTACTTATTTTAGATGAGATTAGTTTTTATTCTTTCACATCCTTTCATAACTATGCAATATTTTTCTTCTCTATTCTTTTTATTTTTTAGATTATGGGCCCAGCACTATATCTCTATGGCATGAGATTATCCCTTTTATATTTCATGAGAATAGACAAATCTTTTAAATTATGAATTTAACGTTTTCCTGTCACGAAATATTAATTATCTCCCACAATCTAAAATTATATTGTTTGGACGGTTTGAGAATTAAGGAATGGTATTTTAATAAAATTTATATGAAAAAATAAACAAAATTTCTATAATGCCATTCATTAATTCTCTGGAAATATTTTTCCATTGAATTATTTACATTAAAATATTATTTTTCAAAATATTTTTAGTACAGAAAAGAATTGATTTTTTTAATTTAAATAAATCGTTAAGAAATAAATATCTCACAAATTAATTTTTTTTAATATCTCTCATGTCGAGAAATCCATTCCTTTCGAACTGGATTCTTAATATTTCTGCTTAAATTATAAATATAAATTTTATTTTTAAGATTTAATAATTTTTATTTATTTATAAACCTTAAACTATAAACATTAAACGTAAAACATATATTTCAGATACGAAATATTGATAATAAATTTTTTATATATAATGTGCAAATTAGAACACAATATTACAAATAAACGAAATTATTTATGAAAACATTTTCCGATAAAAATTATGGAGAATATATTTGTCATGTTGCATGAAATAATTTTATTTCATGCAACACATAAAAGAGTGAGTGAAATTCTCTGAAAAGAAGAGAAATAAATAAAAAATTGGGACCTACCCAAAAATTATTCACGTTAACGATGATTAATTCATTATGGAAATCGTTTCTTATGATGGTTTTCTCTAAGTTGAGATTTTTGTGTAGATCAACACTAAGCGTACTGAATTGTGACAGAATGCGGAATTTGGCAAATTTTTAGTTAAAATTACTTTTAAGTTAAAAGTTAAAAATGGATTTTAAAAAATAAAATTAAAATCTTTTTAATAATTGTATAAAATTACTCTTATGGTTTTGAATGAAAAAAGATGAAATATCTTGTTATTACGTTAAATTGTTAGGATAAAAAATAAAAAAATTTATACCAAAAAAAAAATTAGAAATAAAATTTTAAAATAAAAATATAATTGAAAAATAAATATGAGAACTTCAAAAAGCGGATATATATCTTTAAAAAGCTCATATTTAGAGCTTTTATTTTTTTCTTTATTATAAAAAAATACTTTTTACGATAAGAACTTTGGTAAAATTATATTTGGTTAAATATCTGCTCACAAACAAGTAAGTGCATAATCGGGAGCTCTTATTTTTAGCTTTTTTCATTATTGTAAACAAAAGTTTAACTAAACATAATTTTATAAAAACAATTATCATAACAAGAGTTATCTTTTATAATGTAAAAAAAAAGAAGAAGCTGAAAGTTAAAAACTCATAGGAGAGGAGGTATACAAAAAAATAAAAAAAAGCTCATAGGAGAAGCTTTTTAAAATGTATGTCGACTTTTTTTTTATATATACCTTTATTCTAAACTATTATTTATAAATTTTATCATTTATCCTTGTAATGTATCCTATTAATAAATTATTTTATCTCCCTTTCTTCAAAACTCTAAAAATAAGTTTATATAATTATCAAAGGGATATGATTTTGTGACACCCACGCATATGTTGATCCAACGGTTATATTAATTTCCATCTTTGTATGGTGATGATTTCTCAAATTTAAAGTGAAAGCATTAAATATGAGAAATCATAACCATACAAAGGTAGAATAAATATAAAATATTAAATTTGAGAAATCATGACCATACAAAGATGGAAATAAATATAACCGTTGGATCAACATAAGCGATCTAACGGTGAGATTGATTGGGTGTCACATGGGTGTAACATAACTTGGGTATCACAATATCCTATCTCATTATCAAATAGATTTTAGTTTTATTTTTTAAACTATTTTTTTATTTTAGGTTAAAACAAATGTCAAATAGACTCTAAAATTCATTCTTAGACCTTCTCAAGAATTGAGAATAAGACAATATAAGTTTATTCCCTCAAACTCGTCTTTTAAGCTTTTGTTCTTATTCTTCGTGAAGAAAATTTGAAGAGTTGTGTACTAAAAAATAAAATAAAGTTGTAATCCAAAATAATAAAAATAAAAAATTGAAGAGTTTACATCTATTGGCCCATTGAGAATTTTTTAATATGCTAGTCCTTTCACTCAAAAATTGACGTTTGCTTAAACTTTTTTTTTAAGCTCTCTTGTCTTTTTTCTTCCTCTGAAGAAAATTTGAAGAATTTTTTTAAGTCGCAACCCACAGTAAGTTTGTTCGGCCCATTGTGGTGTTGAAAAATCTTCTAACAATGATGGATACACCAGATGAACCTGATTGTTTGATTGGTCGTACATCGATGCTCATCCATCCAATCATCTAATAATGAAACAAGTTTTCAGTGGAAGGATGTATGGTACATCTATTAAAAAAAGGAAGATTTTTAGAACTTAAATAATAATTCAAATTAAAATTGGATTCAAATGGAAATTTTATTTTCACTTTTAGAGAAAAAGAGAATTCAAGTGAGTATTTCGCTGCACCAAAAATTTATTCTTAAAAATGGTGGTTACAAATAAGTCCAAATGGGGAATAAATTTTAGGGGTTTACATCTATCATATTATATGACACCAAAATTTTTTCTACTCACATAATATTTTGCAGAATCCACATTTTCTAAAGCAAAAACAAATAAAATTAATTCACGTAAAACGAATCTCTATAACATTACAAATCACTTTTCCTATAATATAACTCTTATAAAATCGTACATTTTATGCTGGCAGTTCTTTCCATATTGAAGCTGTATTGTGTGACAAATTGATTCAAGTCTTGGAGCTCTCAAAATGCTACTTCTTACGCTTCAATTGTCATGTCAACAATTTATTTATGTTTTAATTCTTTATCATATAATTTTTCTAAATTTTCATCTTATCCATCTTATTCTAAACTTATAAATGCAAATACTACTCATATTTTATAACCTTTAAATTTGTGTAAAAAAAATTATTAAAAATTAATAAGTACATTTTTCCTTTTCAGAAGAGAAATTGAAATATATTTATAACAAAAAAATAAGAAGTATATTTATAACTATTTAAAGGGAGGGGGGCAACATATTGTTACATAAAAAGATATTTAGGATAAATGTGCGCTTCAGATTTATTGAAATTTATTTACTTTTATTAGATAGGAAAAGAAGGAATATGTTATTCTATTACCTATTATTTTTCTACCTATTTTTGCCTATCACTCTCTAATACCGTCATATCAGAATCTAAAGAGGAGAGAAAAATATAAATGTTAATTAAGATTTTGATCTAATGGTCTCTTCGAGTTGTAAACAAAGATAGGCAAAAAAAGAAGATTAGGTAGAATAACTTATCTGGAAAAGAAAACCAATATATTTTAATTTTGATATTTTTCAAAAGAAAAGGTTATTTTCTATAAAAGTTACCGATAATGCTTTCAACCTGTCTTTCTTTTAAATAAAAAGAGTGATTTACATTTTAAGATTGAGGGTTTCAACTTTCAAGTCACCTCTTCAAGAAAAGCAACTTAAAAAGTTAGATAGTTTGGGTTAAATTGGTTCAGACTAACAAAAATTCAATAGAAAAACGTTGAAGCATGAAATTAAGTGAATTAGTTTTCAAGTTAATAGGTAATCTACATGAAATGAAGCTTGAACCAACCAAAAGCTTAACTTATTAACTATTCACCACCAAACAAAGACTCAACGGCCTAAAAGTTTAGGTGCAACAGCCTTAGTCATAATAGCACAAGGCCAAGGTCTAAATGCAGTTAGCTGATTCACTAAAACAGTCAATGTCATAAGATGGTCACAATCATAAGGGCACCAGCCTTAGACACTAACAGCAGAATGGAGGTTAACTTGTAACCCTTCGGGAATATATTTTAGGGTTTTATAACGGAATTATTTGTCATGTTCCATAAATACTATCTCCTACATTCACATTTTTTAAATGGGTCTCACAATTTTTTTTCTCTCACCTTCAACTTTTTTCTCTCACCTATTTATTGTTTGAGTAGGAGATAATACTTCTCTTATGTATCATAAGAAAAGTATTGCCCATTTTTTAATAAAGGAGAAACATTTTTCTTATGTTATTGGAGATAGATTATTTTATGTTAGTGAAATAAAATTATGAGAGGAACTCACAAATAACTGGAAAGAGAAAAAATAGAGGCAGGAGGACTCACCTTTATTATGTGTGTAGAAAGTAGGTTTATCTCATGTTGAATGTAATACATATAACCTTTTATAAATTCACTAATTTTTCTTTTCTGGTAAGTTCACTTTTCAATTTTCACCAAAGAGGATAGTGGCATGGGTTGAGATGTCCACTTCCACATTTTGATTCATGAAACGCTGAAATAAGCAATCAACATAAAATGTTTTCCTTTTCTTCCACGTTGGATATTTTATTTGTTGTTTAATAATATACGTTTGCCAAATAAGCTGTTTCGACTTTAATTGGGCAAATTCTTGTTAACTCTACTTCAAAACATTTCTTACACCTTACATAGGTTTGAGTTGAAGCAAGAAAATCTTGCTTTTGCGTTACAATTCTTGTCGTTGGAGAATTTAATGGTAAGTTTAGATTCGTGACAACGTTTAAATTAAAATGATGATGTTTTGGATTGATATATTGAGTCCCTAACTACGTCCAATTAACTTTCTAATTGACAATTTTCCAAAGAAATCGATAGGTAAAGTGGCTCTAACTAACCCCTAAGGTAGCTCAGTTGGCAACTGAGCTCCTAAAGATTTGTTTGAGGAAGAAAGTGTCTCTTTCTAGACTAACCTACAGCGCCGTACCCGAGAGCAAGGTGACTGGAGGAGGTTAAATGAGATACCTCCGGGTTATAAAAAAAAATGGCTCTAACTGATTGATTATTTTGCAAGATGTTTATGCTGGGTCGTGTGCGGCACATCGCACGCTGCATCTTGACCGTCAGCCTTGGTTGGGTGCATAACACAAGCACATTTTCACTATTACAGGCCTATTCAAAATCAGAAAGAAAAAAAAAAAAAGGAAAAAAAAAAAACTTAGGAGTGAAAATATTCTTAAGAATAGGGGTGGTAAATTATTTTTTGTAAATATTTTGGCATACTACACTGCCGACACTTGGATATTTTTCCCCCAAAAATATAATATAAAATTATTCACTTGACTTCCATATAATAATTTAGACTTTTAGGTCGAAGTGGTATTATCCTCCATAGTAAAATATTCACAAATTCGATTCTCATCATATATTCATAGTCATCCTATTAATAAATAATTAAAATTTATAGAATTTCTTAACATTATTAGTTAGGCCCGTGTATGTTCATTCTTCAAACTCAATATAGGACTCGTTTTGATGGGTTTTAAAAATAAGCTTTTTATGGCTTGCTTTTTTTAAAAAAGTTAAAGTTATTTTATATTTGGATGAATCACTTAAAAAATATTTTTAAATAAAAAAGTTATTTGAATATTAAAATTAATAAGCACTTTTTATATACAAATTATCTGATGTCCAAGCTTCAGCCTTTCATCAGTCTGTGAGGAATGAGGATGCCTGATTAGGCATTGCTTCCTTTATTTTTGCATTCTGTGTTTTCTTCTGTTCTTTTTAGTTTGCTGCCGTTCTTTTCCTTTTCTTTGTTGTGTTTGGAACTTTGCCCCCTTCTTTGTACCAAAAAAAAGTTTAATAAAACAACAAGGCAATTAGTACACATTTCCTTTTCATGTCTTCACAGAAAGAATTTTTTTAATTGTTTTTGACATTTCAGGGGAAAAAAAATTAAAATACTATACTTTTAATAATTAATTACGAATAGGTTGCAGTTTGGAAACTATTTTCGGATCTACTGCAGTCATTCACGTCCATGTTAGGCGTGAATTCGACGTCATTCACACCCAAAATAGGCGTGAATAGTCACACCCCATGCAGGCGTGAATCACTGGATATTCCAACCCATTCTAGGCACGACTCCCTTTTCCAGCCCACTTTGGGCGTGAATGACACCTATTTTTCCTATATAAACACATCTCATCTCTACATTCATCACAACTCTTCTTCATCTTAACTTTTTAGTCTTCGATACAGTCTCTATAACACCTCGTCAATTCAAATGTGAATTTATTTGATAAAATGTGAGTTAAAAGGGAAGGATTAGTGAAAATCCTGAAATTGGGGTCAAAATGAGCACCGAGGGCAAAATAGTAATTTTCCAAAAACGTAAACCGAGGCATGAAAAATGGAGTAGGAGAACTCAAATGATAAAAATAATGCCGGATATGGATTCTGGATGAAAAATTGAGTGGATAGGCAAGTTTTGAAAATTTTGATGAATAGTGATTTTCTCGGTGTAAAAATACTGCGATATAATTGTACCGATAAGCGTGAAATTTTTATCATCATTTTTAGGAAACAAAAATATGTCATGAACCAGAAAAATATGTAGATTTTGAAAATATGATTGGAATTGGGTGAGGGATTAAAGTTAAATCGCGTGTGGGACCCGCTAAATCAAAACTCACTTACTTCCTTTTTCCCCTCGCGGTCCCTCTCTTTTCTCTCTCCCTCTTTCTCTTCTTTTCTCCTTTCCTGCGCAGAAGCCATGGGAGGAAGGGCAACAAACTTTCTTGCCCTTTTTCCACACTTTTGAGCCGCCAAATCAATAAAGTTCCAACACCGAAGTTGTTTGTGGTGAGGTTGTGAGCATATTATCCTTCTTGAGGGAGTCATGAAAGTGAGTGTATAATGAGATCGTTTTTCCACCCCATTATGCGAATTTGTGGAGTTTTGGGGCCATTGGTGGTGCTTTGGCTTGGGAGGAGGCTTGTTTATCACTCCTAGGAACGTTTGCAAGCTATTGGTGGTAAGAATTTTTGTCCTCCTTTGAGTTTCATGAATGTTTAAAAATGGGTTTTTGTTGAAGTTGTGAGGGATGATTTGTGTGGTTAGAGAGCTCAAATGAAAAATGTGCATTAGATGATTATGTCTTAGAATGATGTTTGGAGCTAGAAATGCAATAAAATTTATTGGTGAAAAATGCTCATAACTTAGGATTTTTGCATGATGCCTAAGATTTGTGAAAATTGAATTGTGTAAGAAATGGATTGATAAGTAATTGTATGATGTTGTAATATGATTATATGATGAGTATGAGGGTTAAAATTGAATTGAAAACCTTGTAGTACCATCCTTTGAAGAATTCGAACCATAAAGGGGTTTGGAGGAAAAATGATGTAAAAGTGTGGAGTTGAGATTGTATGATATGAAGTGGCGTTTAAATGGATGGTAGGTTAGTATGATGTTGTGGAATTGGAAGAATGTAAAATGTATGATTACTTTGAAAGTAAATGGTTGTTTTGGAAATGGTTTTGATGATAATGTTGTTGATCATGTAGGTTGCCTCCCTTGGACGCTATGGGAGCGGATTAAGCTTGGAGCTTACGTATGGAGCATTGGCTCGGAGTTGAGGTAACCTTTGGAACTAGGGTTTAGTCCCTTGTGTGCTCCACCACACCTAGTGGAAGGTTGTGGTTGGATTTTGTGTCATTGGACATTGTGTGATTATGTGTTTTCATGCATTATTGCTTGATTGTGTGACATGCTTGGAGCATGTTGTGTGTGAATTGTTTGATCTCTGGCCAGTAGATGTGTGTTGGTTTGGACTTCCGCTGGATAATTCCGTTGGGAATTCCAGTAGGGTTTTGTAGTGGGACCGACTCTGGGAGCGGTACCAGGATGATCCAAACGTTGGACGTCCGCTGGGTATTCCGCTGGGGATTCCGGTCGGGTTTTGCCGTGGGGCCGACTCTGGGAGCGGCACCAGGACGATCCAGATGTGGGACTTTCGCTGGATAGGGCTCATGAGGAGTTCCAGTTGGGTTTTGCCATGGAGTCGTCTCAACCATGGGAGATGTAACAGCCCACTGTACACCGGTATTGTTAACATTAATTATGATATTAAGCGCAGTTACAATCACAACAATTCATTTATAAAAAATGAGAATAAACTTTCTTCGATTATTACGCGAACAGTAAAAGTATAAAAAGCGTAATAATAAAAAGTTGCGATCGTAACTGAAACACTAGCGGAAGACTTACTTAACTATTTATACACTTTATTTTATCACATACAAGATACTAAGGGGTTCCCATAAACCCACTTAGCCAATTCCTCACTTTTTACGTTTTTACCACTTAACCAGATTTGCTAATTTATTTTTCTACGATCACAAAAAAAAATCCAAACTTAGACTCCAGGTTATCTTTTTTCCTCATACAATTACCTTTCTAACAAGCTATCCCACACTCGATTCCGAGATCGTGAGCTCCGGTTATCGCCGTTTGAAGTTGGACAAACAACATTGCCTACCAACTCCAAAACAGCCTAAAACCTCCAATCTTCACGGAAAAAACTACACCTAACCGCCCAGACACTGTCTCTCAAACTTTGATTTGATATATCGTATGCTTAATTTGACCAAGTAACGAAGCGGAAATTAATTTCCCTAAACTGCCCCAGATTTGCCCACTGAAACAGGCCAGAACAGGGCAGTTCGTGTCTTCAGCCACCATGGGCTGCGCACAACACCAATGATTCTAGGACTTTGATACAACATAGGGGACATCTTAAGCTTCAAAATGGCGTAAGACACGTCCCAATCGGACCACTGTGGAGAGAGATACGCTCTCCCAAAGTTCACCCAAAAACTGCCAATTCTACAGAAAATTCGCCAGAGTTTCCTTTGTATTTCCTAAAATCTCCAAATTTGCATAAGTTGTTTAACACTACTAATACACCTGAAATCTAGCAAAGTCCAATGGGTGGCACACACAAGGACCAACAACGCCTTGGGGCACTTACAACCCAATCCAATATACACTTAAAACATAAGCAGTTTACTTTTAAATCCTTTATAGTTTCAATCACTAACTTTCAATTTCATGCATAATTCATCATACGGATAATCATAAACCTAAAATAGGCCTAAAGCCCTTCCATCATAATAAGCATACATCCATGGTATATTTACAATACTGAATTACAATTACACTTACACTTTAACTTCAATTTATAATAATCCACATATTACAACTTTACTTAACAAATGAATTCATAACTTATTTACCAAAAAAAAAAGAATTCATAACTAAAATGACATGATCATGGATAATTAATGACAACACTTCATGATCTTCCTATGGGCCTCTTGCCCGCCACTCCTGTGCCACTGCTACCTCCTGAAATAAATGCCCCGAGACGGGGTGAGATATACGAATATATCTCAGTAACCCAGAGGTTCTAGAGAAAACTCCGCCCAATGGTTTACTTCGATGTATATCAATAATATAAAACACCATCACTGTTATAAAACGAGATAAAGCAAGAGATTTAGAGAAAGGGGGATAATATCAGAAAAAAACTACGACATGCGGGATGGAAGCTACCAATACCATGCCATGTCCTCGGCTATATGCCTATGGGTACTACCCCTGGCGTGTTCATAGAACAACCCACCAAGGTACCCCTTCCAACCATATACACCTGAGACAACCTAGTGTGCTCCTATCCGGATAACACACCACGACCCTGGGTCAACTGGAACTCCCTCTCGGAGACCTATCCAGTGGAAGTCCGGAAACTTGCCCGAAGGCTAAAAATATCTACTGGCCAGAGATCTGGTACATAAGTACCCACTATGATAATGCATATGCATGCTCATGCTGTTCTACACTACTCATACACATTTCCTACCGTTGCCATCAACTAGCAAGGTGGAACACAAAAGGGGAACAAGCCCCAGTACCAAGAGATTACCTTTATTTTCCCTTCCACTGAGCTCCGCAGAACTCCACTTACAGCTTGATACCCAGGGAACGCCTCAATCCATTTGGTCCAGGACCAAGGGCAATCCACTGTTTCACTGTTCCGAGTTTATATCCACGTACGACAACCTATACAACCATGCATAGCCGTCAGTTTCAGTCAAAATACGTCAAAACGCATAAACGTCAGATTTCATCTCCCCTCCTATAGGGTTCGGCCGAAACAGTGTTATATTGGGTTTTATTTTTCTAAATTTTCTTTCTCATTTTATTACATTTACTTAGGTTACCCAAAAGCTAGTTCAATCGTCGTTTTTCTGTTTTATCACTTTTACGCAATGTTTTGCGAAATATTACACTTTAGGCACATTTTGCCACTTTCAACACTTATTATTTTTACATTGATCCTTCCACATGCCAATCACCACACAACCCATCTAATGACTTTTTCATCACACAACTCAACACCAAAATTTTCTAAAACATCAATTTACTCACTTATACATAAATGGCCGAATCTTTGTTAGTCAAACCAAGGATTTCCACTCAATTCCTATAGTCCCCAACTCACATAATCACTTCATATAATCATATAATCACACTACAATTCACTATACCACACATTAACACAAAACTCAAAAAAATCCATTTCATGCACTAAATTTTTCTAAGTTAAATTTCACCATTTTTCGCTTAAAATTTTCATTGCATTTCTAGCATTAATACATCATTCTAAGACATTATCATCTAATAGACATTTTCCATTTGAGCTCTCTAACACAACATATCACAAAATCCCTCTTTAGGGTCCATAATCCAAATTCAAAAATCAACCAATGAAATATTGAAATAACTCACCCAAATGCACGGTATATGGCTCCACCTAAGCATACTCCACCATTGAAGCATGAAAAAGCTCCAAGAACACAAAATTCTCCCAAAATTTCGGATCTGAGTTTGGTGTAGATCTCCCCAAATACGCGGTTTCAAGGCTCAATAGTGGTACCAATGTGTTTAGAAGGTGTTTTCCATCACGATTCAAGACAAAAATCGTTGGATTCGGTGGAGAAATAGCTAAGTTATGGCCAAAGAAAAATTTGCATGAAACTTGGTGGGGAAGGGCTGTGATTTGCGCATGGAGGAGAGAGAGGGAAGTGGGGAGATGATGAATAGTGCCAAGGTGAGGTGGCTTAAGTGACTTTTAAGTGGGCGGGTCCCACGCGATTTAAAACTCATCCGAGTTTCTCTCCGATTTCACTAAACGTCCATAAATCCGAAACTTACTTAGAAATTATAATTTTTAACATTAACTAATGTCCTTTAATTATACTCACTCAGATGAATCCGGAGCTTTCCGTTTGTTCGGGAAAAACACTGCTTTAAGCTACAGCGCGCTATGTTGGCACGCTTCCACAAATTGACTTAAATTCCTCAAATATTATCAGAAATCATATTTCCTATTTCTGTGGACCATTTAAAATTCATATTTGAAACCTAGAGCTCAAAATTCCACTGGCACGTTTTACGGTACAATCTGACTGCGGTATTTTTACCCGCGAAAAAGACTATTCACTGATTTTTCTGAAACTTGCCTATCCACTCAATTTTTCGTTCCAAATCCATTTCCCGACTTATTTTTATCATCTGAGACCTTCTGCTCAATTTTTTATCTTCCTAGGGTTGCATGTTGGCTAATTACCGTATTGCCCTTTCTTTGTATTTTGGCCTATCCTTTAGGATTTTCACTAATTCTTCACTTAATCACTCATTTAATATTTTAATACTTGATTTAAAATCGTGAGGTGTTATATTCACCCCACCTTTTAGAATTTTGTCCGCAAAATTACATCTTAACGGTCCCGTAACACGGGGCGTAATCGAAAATCTCATTTCTGTGGTATCCATGATTACTTAGTCCTTCACAAACTATATAATTTCGGGTATCTGACCCCTTAACTCATTATATCTTTCACTATTTCCTTAAACCACTATTGCTTTTTCTCTCATTGTAGTTCATCATATACTCATTTTACACTTGTCATTTATGGCGCCACGACCTTCAATTCGCAATACTTTAAGCTCTTCACGGCTTACGGTTACACTTTCACCAATTCATCGGTAATAGACGACCACATTACAATTTGTTTGTCTCACTTCATCTCATTCTCATCTTCATCAGTCTTTCTGACCCAATGCCGTTCCCAAAAATCCCTAGTTGTTTCCATAATAGACTCTAACTGTTTTCATGTATCTTCACACTTTCTTTAGTACTTAGCTCTTTTCGCTGTCCTCACTGTTTCAACCGTACTCAGACATACTAGTCCTTTCCATTACTGTTACTACTCTTATGATTTAGTTGTTTTCTTAGCTTTCACCGAAGCACATCTTTTCTAGTTTCCAGGGCACTTTGTCGTTTCTCATGATTCCGACTCACATTAAATTCTATACTCATATACTTTGTTTTTCCTTGTCACGTGTCTTTACCTCTTCTTAGGTACTCATAACCATATCTTTCTCTTCATGATACGAAATTTACAATCTTCACAATAGTTTATATCTTCGATTAACCTTTTAAGGTCTTTTAACCACACACACTCCTGAATCTTTCCATCTAGTTGTCATATTCATATTTTACTTTCACTGTTACTCTTTTCATTAACTGAAACATCTCAACTTTATCAACTCAGTCAGCTGAATTCTATACTCAGACCTCTCACAGTCTAAACACCACACTCATCAATGTCCTCCATATCGAGGACTCATGCTTAATATTTTCACCCACTAACTATTTTCAACTTTCATTCCACTCCGATGTTGCAACTTAACCATATTTTCCACTCATTATGCCTTTTTCTCGTAATCATCATCATTTAATCCTGGATGTCAAACTCAAAACACTATTACTTTACAGCTTTACTCACTTCCACTAAACACTTTGGAACGAATCAATTTCCGACCCACTTCACTATTAACTGATGGACTATTCAAAATGCCATATCTCTCATATAGAAGTCCTATTCGCTAGGAATCCTTGACACTCAATTATCAAGTCACTTAAAATTTATTCCATCATTGCCACTACTTCTACAATTTACCACAAGTTGGTATATCAGTCTCTCAGAATATTCGAAGTTACCACAAACACTCATCCATACGTCATTAGTACTTAATCAGAACATCATCAACACTGTGCATTTTTCACACACTTTCCACCATAAGTGGCATATATGATTACATATAACACCTCAATCTGCTTTACCAGCAAAACTAAGCTATTCATTTTTTGGTAATCAATTACAACTATAATTTTCATCTATTAATACACGTTCGCACTTGACTCTATTTCAATTTATCTTTTCCTTAGGGCTAACAATTTACTGTTTTAACCTGAAATCTTGATCATCACTAGCCTCCCTAGAAGGACACTTTGAAATTCTTACACACTAAGCCATAACTCTTATATCCAAATCTGACATACTATTGTCCATTTACAAATATATGACCTCGCATCTTGCGTTAACCATATGGAAAACCCTCCCAATACAGTGGGTAACAACATTCACAGGTTTAACCCCTCGAGCTCTTGCTGTCCTAAGGGCCCCAGATGCCATGACCCACCGATCAGAGAATCCACTCATATGATCCATGTCGTAAAAATGACTTACTACTAGCTGTCCCTATTCTAAGGCATCCCCCAAATGTTTCTTTTTTGTGCATTCACATAGATTATCTCTACCATACTAACCGTTACACCAATGTGGAACACTTCCTCGTTTCTCATTACTCATATCAAATACTACTAGTCTCCGGAAACTTAGCTCGTACAGAGATAGCTACACGCTCCTGACACATAGGCCCCACTGAGATCTTCCTACTATCAATTCATATTACCTGCACCCAGTGCACAGAGAAATTTATACTCATAATATATTTGTATATGACGGAAAAACTGGTACTCCGTACACTCCAGATCACACATGGACCCAGTCCATTTGGTGTCTATATCACCTCTGTATATAACATCCAAACAGTTTTGTATTACCACATGGGCTGCCCCCATAATCTTAGTAGTAGTGGTATAATATACACCTGTTACATATAAGTTAATTCTTCTTACTCTCTCGTGTCATTCTTCTCACTGGTAGTTTACTTTCGTTTCGGTTACCCGTTGGACCTAGTTTATAACATAGTCACCATTATAACCATTCATAATCTCTTTGTAATTTCGTACACGTTTTCTAACTCTTAACCCTTCCTTCTGTCTTGTTACCTTTCAATCCATAGTCCATTATCTCTTCCTTGCTTATTCTTCTCACAGATTGTTTACTCTTTCACTTTGACTATTCACTTGCCATGGTTCATAACATAATCTCTATTCCATAAATCCTAAATTTTCTCAAAGTTCTGTACACATCTCACATCTCTTAGTATAAATATCATGTTTCCCATCACGCAGGGATCTTCCAATCATTTCCGTCGAATCCCAGAGAACCAACTTCACCTCAATCCTTGCACTGAAATTTACATTAACCCTTTGCATTCAAAACTACTCGTCCGTTCTTGCACTGACAATTATACCTCAGCTCACTAACAAATCTTATCATTTTCATCTTGTCATTACACATTAACTCCTTTGCTGACCACATAATTCCACACTCTCTGCACACTTTACACATCAGTTCTTTCATTAACCTCTTACTTTCGCACTTTATTGTCACTTGGTTCGTATACTAATCACTTGATTTCACATTAAGTTTTACATTCATTCATTCACTAATCATACCATCTCACCTTATTGTTATACAACAATAACCCACAAAATCGTGACATCGTTCTAATCCACTGCCTGCTACGACTCACATAACATACGCTCTATAATGTAGAGCAACTCATCAATTTTCCTGATCACTTCCACCCTTGGTGGTTGTAGAATGTCTCTTTACCTTGTAAATACCTTTACTCCGTCTATCACTCCGTATCAAATACCAACATTTTCATAAGCGCACTACTATTAGTAGTCCATATACATATACCACAAGATCGTAATTTCTTTACAATTCTCATTACTTTCGTACAAATGATTGTACATCTCAACCATTCCGTTCATTTATCACTGATACGTCTGCCAATTTGAGTCGACATCCACTAACTGCAATAGTGCCTTCATGGTACATATATCTTGTGCCATCCATGGCGATTCCTTCACTTTTCCTTATACACATTCCACATAATAATATACACATAATTAGTTCACCTCACTTGTGTTTAGTCAACACTATCTCTTTATGGAATTCACTCCCATATTTCAGTATCTCTCACATTATCAATCTACCAGCATCATACTTTCACGTGGTCAAACCTCGTAGGATTACTCATCAAATATTCTATTTGTTTCTCTGCTTGAACCATCCCAATTCATTCAAGTACACCGCACTTATCCTGGTCTCGTAATTGCTAATCAAACATGACGTATTTAACTCAAACATATGCATATCTGTTCCCTTTTCTCAATAATTCTTCAGGTTCAAAACCTCTCGCCTTGATGAAGTCTATTCACCAAGACCACTTGTACATAATTGTCTTACTATTCTACATATATACTTGGAATTTCACCAATCTCATAAGCTCATCTCTGTTATATGTTTATTTTTCATAGTACTGCAAAGTTCGTCTATGCTCATATTGTACATATCATAAATTGTACACCACTGTTGCTTATAATACACTTTTCTTTTGACTTTCATCGAAGTCAGATATAATATTTAAATCTGTTTTCCTTATGCTTTCTAATATTCATACTTGACTTACTGCCGTCCTTTGTACATGGAGCAGTTAACACTGCAGCCACAACATCAGGCTAAATACTCACATTCGGTGCTTCAAGGTTACTATGCAGACTTCTTACGATGACCACACATGTAACACAAAGGAATGGGTTGATCGGACCCACACTAAGGAATTACATATACAGTAATCGATAAGAATCTACATACAACTATGTAGCACATAACACACACACACACACACACACACATATATATATATATATATATATATTATCAGAGTTCCCTAACAAAACTGCTCTATTACCATAAAATCGTAACATGTACGGCTAAATGCACACCGGTATTGTTAACATTAATCATGATATTAAGAGCAGTTATAATCACAGCAATTCATTTATAAAAAATGAGAATAAACTTTTTCAGATTATTACGCGAACAGTAAAAGTATAAAAAACGTAATAATAAAAAGCTGTGATCGTAAATGAAACACTAGCGGAAGACTTACTTAACTGTTTATACACTTTATTTTATCACATACAAGATACTAAGGGGTTCCCATAAACCCACTTAGCCAATTCCTCACTTTTTACGTTTTTACCACTTAACCAGATTTGCTAATTTATTTTTCTACGATCACAAAATAAAAATCTAAACTTAGAGTCCAGGTTATCTTTTTTCCTCATTCAATGACCTTTCTAACAAGCTATCCCACACTCGATTCCGAGCTCGTTAGCTCCGGTTATCGCCGTTTGAAGTTGGACAAACAACATTGCCTACCAACTCCAAAACAGCCTAAAACCTCCAATCTTCACGGAATAAACTGCACCTAACCGCCCAGACACTGTCTCTCAAACTTTTACACCATAAAATAGACACCTCAAAATTCGATTTGATATATCGTATGCTTAATTTGACCAAGTAACGAAGCGGGAATTAATTTCCCTAAATTGCCCCAGATTTGCCCACTGAAACAGGGCAGTTCGTGTCTTCAGCCACCATGGGCTGCGCACAACACCAATGATTCTAGTACTTTGACACAACGTAGGGGACATCTTAAGCTTCAAAATGGCGTATGGCACGTCCCAATCGGACCACTGTGGAGAGAGATACGCTCTCCCAAAGTTCACCCAAAAACTGCCAATTCTACAGAAAATTCGCCAGAGTTTCCTTTGTATTTCCTAAAATCTCCAAATTTGCATAAGTTGTTTAACACTACTAATACACCTGAAATCTAGCAAAGTCTAATGGGTGGCACACACAAGGACCAACAACGCCTTGGGGCACTTACAACCCAATCCAATATACACTTAAAACATAAGCAGTTTACTTTTAAATCCTTTATAGTTTCAATCACTAACTTTCAATTTCATGCATAATTCATCATACGGATAATCATAAAC
>JAVKPL010006580.1:0-26759 GCA_032173675.1 Gastrolobium villosum | reverse complement strand
CTAATTGCCAGATCCTCACAGATTCGTTGACAGATTTTAAGAATCTGTGACTCCACAAAGCCTCCACACGTTTCTGATGATGCAATACGATTGAGACTTTTTCCTTTTTCTGTTAAGGGAAAAGCTCTTGATTGGGTGGAAACACAACCTGCGGATAGCATCATTTCTTGGGGAGAACTTGTCTGAGAAGTTCTTTGCAGAGTTCTTCCCCATGGAGAAATACAACAACTTGGTGAATGATATCACATCTTTCAAACAACTTATCTAGAGACCATCTGCGCCTCTTGGAATAAAGATCCAAGGCCCTCATGAGAAGTGTTCTCCTCATTATAACCTATCTCAAGGCGACCAGGTGAGAATCTTTTTCAAATGGTTGCCTGCCGGAAACGAAACTGGTTATCAATACTGCAGCAGGCGGTTCTTTCGGTGATAAGCTAGCTTCTGAGTCATATCATCTGATTGACAAGTTAGCTAAAAATGAGACGAGACATCTTCAAGGACGGTAGAAAGGGAAGTAGTGCCACTCAATGATAATGATGCAATGCTGGCAGAGCAAAAGTTGTTATCACAACAGATGTCTAATCTGAATGCAAAGTTTGAGAGGATGCAGCTTTCTAAAGTTCAAGCTAATGCAGTTGTTTTTGACTGTGAATACTGTCATGAAGATCTACGACACCAATGCTTGTCTTACATTGATGTCTTCAGATTCGTCTCAACAGGTGCAAGTAAATGGCATTTGGTATGACCAGCGCCCTAATCAGCAAAACCTTGCCCAACAGCTGTCTGATAGAGCACCAGGTACCTTTCCTGGCAATACTACTACCAATCCCAAGGATAATTGTATGGCAATTACAACTAGAAGCGGTAAAGTGGTGGCATCCCCATCAAAACCTATAGAAGAGGAAGAGAAGGTCGAAAAGGAGGAGAAGTCTGAAAAAGAAGCTGAAAAGTCTCCTGAAATAGTGAAACCGGCTGATAATGTGAAGGAGCAATCTACTCTTCCGAAAGAGAAGTTTGAGCTTAGTGAAGAGTACCTTATGAAAATGGCACCTTATCCTGGAAGGTTGAAGCCATAATTGAAGGCAAAAAGCTATGACAGATTTCTTGAGATTTTCAAGAAGTTGCATGTGAACATTCCGTTTGCTGAAGCATTGGCTAATATGCCAAATTATGCAAAATTCATGAAAGATCTCCTCTCCAGGAAGCATAAGCTACAAGAGTGTCAGACAGTTGCACTTACTGAGAAGTGCAGTGCTATTATCACTAGGAAGTTTCCTCCTAAGCTTCGTGATCCTGGAAGCTTCAACGTTGAAATCGAAATCGGTGATACAAAGATTGGCAAAGCTTTGTGTGATTTGGGGGCGAGCATTAATCTGATGCCCTTATCTGTCTGTAAAGCCTTGGGGATTACTGAATTGAAGCCTACTTTGGTTTCTCTTCAGCTTGCTGATAGATCCTTAAGGAAGCCAAGTGGTATAGTCGAAGATGTCCTTGTGAAAATTGACAAGTTCATCTTTCCGGCTGATTTTATTGTGCTTGATATGGAAGTGGAAAATGAAATGCCTCTCATATTGGGTAGACCTTTCCTGGCCACAGCTCGTGCTATGATTGATGTGGAGCAGGGAAAGCTGGTGTTAAGAATGAATGAAGACACAATCACTTTCAATGTCTTTCATGCAATGAAGAGACCATGTGATGATAGTGAGTGTTTCGAAATTAATGTCTTAGAAGAGGTGGTACATGAAGATAAAACTCCCTTGCAAGAATTGACTGTTGAATTGCAAGAGAGAGATCATATCCCTTTTGAGGAGGATATTAAGGCTGCTGATGAGTTCCTTGAACATAAGAAATCTGACAAGGAAATAGGTGCTCCTAAAGTTGATCTTAAGGAGTTGCCTACTACTCTGAAGTACATGTTTTTGGGGGATAATGAGACATATCCGGTGATTGTAAATAACGAGTTATCTGCTGATGATGAGAAGAAGTTGAAACAAGTTCTTTTAAAGCACAAGACTGCTTTAGGATGGTCCATGGCTGATCTAAAGGGTATAAGTCCTTCCTTCTGTACGCATAAAATTCTCATGGAGAATGATATCAAACCTGTAAGGCAGCCTCAGAGGAGATTAAACCCCATGATGAAAGAAGTAGTGAGAAAAGAAGTGGTTAAACTTCTTGATGCAGGTATGATTTATTCTATATCAGATACTGCATGGGTAAGCCCTGTACAAACCGTGCCTAAGAAAGGGGGTGTCACTGTGGTGAAGAATGATAAGGATGAGCTAATCTCTACCAGGACAATTACTGGCTGGCGGATGTGTGTCGACTATAGAAGGCTTAATGAAGCAACAAGGAAGGACCATTTTCCTCTCCCTTTTGTGGATCAAATGCTAGAAAGGTTGGCGGGTCACTCTTATTATTGTTTTCTAGATGGATACAGTGGCTATAATCAAATTGCCGTGACTCCTGAAGATCAGGAGAAGACAGCATTCACTTGTCCTTTTGGCGTTTTTGCCTATAGGAGGATGCCGTTTGGGTTATGCAATGCACCTGCTACTTTTCAGAGATGCATGTTATCAATTTTTTCTGATATGGTGGAAAAGTTCTTGGAGGTATTCATGGATGACTTTTCTATCTTTAGCTCTTGTTTTGATGATTGCTTAGGCAATTTGTCTAAAGTGCTTAGAAGATGCCAAGAGACAAATCTGGTTCTCAACTGGGAGAAATGTCACTTCATGGTCCAAGAAGGCATTGTGCTTGGACACAAAATTTCAAAGGATGGTATAGAAGTAGATAAAGCAAAGCTGATGCTCATTGAAAAACTACCTCCTCCAATTAATGTTAATGGAGTGAGAAGTTTCCTTGGTCATGCTGGCTTTTATAGAAGATTCATCAAGGATTTCTCTAAAATTGCCAAGCCACTAAGTCAACTTCTGATGAAAGACAATGAGTTTGTTTTCAATGATGCTTGCCTTAAAGCATTTAATTTGCTAAAGGAAAAGCTCACTACTGCTCCTGTTTTGATATCTCCTGATTGGAATATGCCGTTTGAGTTGATGTGTGACGCTAGTGATCTTGCTATTGGTGCTGTTCTTGGGCAGAGAAGAAACAAACTATTGCATGTTATCTACTATGCTAGCAAGGTTCTGAATGAAGCACAAGTGAATTATGCAACAACAGAGAAGGAGATGCTTGCTGTGGTCTATGCACTTGATAAATTTAGACCATATCTCCTCGGTGCCAAGACAATCATCTTCACTGATCATGCGGCTATAAAATATTTGATCTCTAAACAAGATGCCAAACCACGACTGCTAAGGTGGATGTTGTTGTTCCAAGAATTTGATTTGGAAATAAAAGACAAGTCGGGGATGGAGAATAAAGTTGCTGACCACTTGTCAAGAATTCAAGAGAAGAGCCTGCAAGATGATCCTGCTATAGAGATCAACGATTCTTTTCCGGATGAACAAGTTCTTACAATTTCTTTAAAATTGTCTGAAAAGCCAATTTTTGCTTTGCATGTGGAACCTTGGTTTGCTGACTTTGTCAATTTTAAAGTAATCAAGAAAATACCTCCTAATTTCACAAAGCAACAAGTGAAAAAGTTCTTGTATGATGCAAGGAGGTATGTATGGGATGATCCATTTCTGTATTTCCAATGTGTTGATGGAATTTTGAGAAGATGTGTATCAGAGTTGGAAATCAAAGGAATTTTATGGCATTGTCACAATTCTGATTATGGTGGCCATTTTGGTGGGAATAGAACTGCCCAAAAGGTGTTGCAAAGTGGCTACTATTGGCCTACACTTTTCAAAGATGCAAGAGAATACGTTGAGAAGTGTGAAAGATGTCAGAAAACAGGGAACATTTCCCGTAAAGATGAGATGCCTCTAAACACTATTATGGAGGTAGAATTATTCGATTTATGGGGGATTGACTTCATGGGACCATTCCCATCTTCCTATTCCAACCAATATATTTTGGTAGCTGTTGACTACGTTTCTAAGTGGGTTGAGGCAGCAGCTCTTCCTACTAATGATGCCAAAGTGGTTGTGAATTTTCTGCGGAAGAATATTTTTACCAGGTTTGGAGTGCCGAGAGCAATCATAAGTGATGGAGGCTCTCATTTTTGTAACAAGCAGTTTGAGAATCTGTTGGCCAAGTATGGTGTCAGGCATAAGGTTGCTACACCTTATCATCCACAGACTAGTGGCCAAGTGGAAGTTTCCAACAGGGAACTGAAGCGAATCCTTGAAAAGACTGTTAGCATTTCTCGGAAGGATTGGTCAAAGAGATTAGATGATGCACTATGGGCCTATCGAACTGCATACAAAACTCCGATAGGAATGTCTCCTTATCAGCTTGTGTATGGGAAAGCCTGTCACTTACCTGTGGAGCTGGAACATAGAGCCTTTTGGGCTATTAAATTCTTGAACTTTGATGCTACAGTAGCTCTTGAGAAGAGAAAATTTCAACTGTTAGAGCTTGATGAGTTCAGGAATTCTGCTTTTGAAAGCGCCAGAATATACAAAGAAAAGGCCAAGAAGTACCATGATAGCAAGATTGTCCACAAGGAGTTTGAGCCTGGCCAACAGGTGTTGTTGTACAACTCCCGACTGAAGCTTTTTCCAGGGAAGTTGAAATCCAGATGGACAGGTCCTTTTGTGGTTAAAAAGGCTTTTCCATATGGCACTGTTGAAATATCTCCCATGGAGGAAGACAGACCCTTCAAGGTCAATGGCTCTAGGCTGAAGTTCTTTCACGGAGGACCAGTGGTGAAACAGATTGTGGCCCTGCGCCTTAAATCCATTGAGACTTAAAGAGGTAACCGTCAGGCTCGGGACGTTAAACACGCGCTAGTTGGGAGGCAACCCAGCATTTCTATTTTTATTTTTGTTTTTCACTGCATATTTTTAGGTAACCAAAGTTAATAAAGTTTGAGAGAAAAGAGAGAAGTCAGTGAGTCTACGCTTGAAGCGTAGAACTCAACGCTTCAAGCGTAGAGTAGATCAAAAAGACAGTGGGTCTACGCTTCAAGCGTAGAACCCTACGCTTCAAGCGTAGAAAAGGTGAGAAGTCAGTGACTGAGCGCTCCAAGCGTAGAAACCTACGCTGGCAGCGCAGAAATTCGGGAAGTCAGTGGGTCTACGCTTCAAGCGTAGAACTCTACGCTTGAAGCGTAGGCTTGGAATTTGGAGAGGCAGAGGCAGTGAGTCTACGCTTGAAGCGTAGAACTCTACGCTTCAAGCGTAGAAAAGGTGTAAGTTAAAAAACCCTATTTTTCTTTTCCCCTCCCAGCGCCGCAACACTTCCCCCCTCCATCTTCCCTCTTCTTCTCCTGCACCATTCCCCTTCACCTCCATCCTGCACCACCGTCATCCACCACAAACCACCATTCTTCTCCTTACCTTCAACCACCACTAACCACCACCACAACTCCTAACCCACCACCACAAACCACCATCTTCCATCACCCTCCTCCCAGCCTTCATCCACCATCTACAAATCTTCCACCACCATACACCACCGCGCTCCCAGCCGCCGTCAGCCACCACTCTTCAACCTTCAACCGCCACTTGTTTTCATTTTCATCTTCTTCACAACTTCACCGTTTGTTGACGTTGGGAAAATTTAATTGGGTTGAATTTTGGCCAATTGTTTGGGCACGTTTACTGCAAATTTTGAATTTCTCAAATGGCTGGAGACAAGGTAATCCCTTTATTTTTACTGAGAAATTGCATGTTGATATACATTGCTTGAGTAAATGTTAAAAAAAAAAATTCACATTGGGATTGATTGCTGATTGACTTTCGCTGAGAATATGCATTACCATTTCGTATAATGCAAATTATTCAATGATAATGCTTGGTGTTAGTCATGATAAAATATATTGTCTTTGTGCAATTGCTGATTCACATGATTAATGGGGGTTGGATCTGTTGATATGGGTTGATAGTTGGAATTAAATCTGGGAATTGATCTGAATGCTGTCATCAAAATTGAATTGAATTCTTTTGCTGATAATCTTTAGTATTCCACCATGTATTGGGAACTTTTCTGATTTTCAGGAAAAAAGGATTGCTAAAACCAAAAAGGGTATTGAAGGGTCGTCTGCTGCTAAGAGACCCCGCACTAATTTTGACTCCAAAAGGTTTTTGTCTGCCGAAAAGCAAGATTTTTATGAGAATAAGCTGAAGGATAAAAATGTGATAAAGGAAAGGGGGTTTGATTTGGGAAATCTCCTGCTCTTTGATGAAATTTATTCAGTTGTTCAGAGGAGACGATGGAGAACATTAGTGACCTTCCCACAAGACAGTTCAGGGCGAATTCTAAGAGAATTTTTAGCTAATGCTGATAAGGAAACTGTCAATGCCACCCGAAAGAGCTGGGTGAGAGGAAAAGAAGTCCCTTTTGATGCTGGCACAATTGAGGAGTTCCTGCAAACATCATACAATCCAAATGCTGAGTGTGAATTCGTCCGACTCTTCAACATGATGCAGCCTTCGGAAGGATATTACAGGGAAGAGATGCCTCTTATTGCTGATGAGATCCGAGAGAGGATAACCAGTCCATTCTCTGAATGGAAATTTAGACAGGGTCTCACCAACGTACCTGAAAAGTTCACCAGACTCTGCCTTACTGGTGAGGCCATCAGTTGGCATACTTTTGTGAATGCTACTGTCATTCCCTCTACAAACAAGAGTGATGTAAATGTTGAGAGGGCAGTTCTGTACTACGTGCTGATGGGAGATAGAAATTTGAACATGGCTGCCATCCTCTCTGACAGAATTGTCCATCTTATCACTCAGAGCAAGGACAACAGTCTGTTGGCTCACAGCTCCTTGATCTCTCACTTATGCATTCGAGCTGGGGTGGAAATCCCCGATTCTGAGCCATTAGATGTGAAGGCTGAAAAGCCTATGACCAAGACTGCTTTGGGGGGTTATTACAAAGAGTCAGAGAAGCATGCAGCATGGCTTTTAAATAGCCAAGCCCCTCCTATACCTCCTCCAGAACAACAGGATCCTTCAGCACCTCAGGCACCTCAGGCATCTTCAGCTTCATCCTCCTCTCGCCAGCCACTTTATGAGGATTCTCCCATCATCCTTGAGATGCATGCTATGATGAAGGCCATGTGCCTGAAGATGGGGATTGATCCAGCAGATCCTCCTAGTTCCTTCCAGCAGTATACCATGGAGGAGTGATCGCTGGATTTTTCTTGTCTTTTCTCTCTTATTTTTGTTAGCATTTTAGTTTTATTTTTGTTTTTGACGACCAATAGGATCTTGTTAGGGTCACTGCTACTTTATGGATTTGTACCCCCTATGGTATTTTTCACTGTTTTGCTGATACATTTATGTTAATGATGTGTGTTTCAATTGCGCAGCAGTCCTTATTGATTACACTTAGTTATTGCTGGGGACAGCAATTTCTAAAATCTGGGAATGGTGGTTAGCCTTGCCCTGATCATGCACTATAGCTGCAATTGTGGAACTACACTTCATTTCAGGGGAGATATTCGAACCAATTTACGTTTTCATTTTTAAATATCTGTCTTGGTTATAGTTGACCTTAAAATTCAGCAAAATTTTTAAATTTTTGGAATATGCTTGCTGATAATCTCAGATTTAGGTTTTGCTTTCCTAGCAAGTGATTGAGTTCATCTTAGGAAGTACATTAAGTTGTGAAATTTCTGGCATGATGTCACTTAGGCATGAGTAGATTTTATGATTGCTCGTTTGTCTGAATTGTGTGCTAGAATACATGATATGCCTGATATTCTTTTTGAGAATCTAGTCTGAGATCATAGCCTTTGAGGTTTGAGCCTAAACAGTAATTTTTACTCTTGAGAGGCTTCACTGTGGTAACACTCTAGAACTTGGTCTGTTTCTCTACAATGCATGCATTTAATTGATATGATAAAGGCAGTTTGTTCTTGATAGCCCTGGCCATATAGCTCACCTATATAAATGATTTTTCCATTGCTACCCCCTTGAGCCTAAGCCTGTTTGTTGATAATTTACCTGAATATTGCTTAGCCTATATCCATGTTGACTTACCTTAAGTGAGATTGAATTGCTGATTCTTTTAAACAGAGAAGAATTTTAAAAGAGAAAAGAAAATGTCTAAGGTAAGCTCTACTAAACTAAGCAATAGAAAAGGGGAAAAGAAAAAGAAACAGAAAAATCTAGAAAAAGAAAAAAAAATGTGTGTGAAGCATTGTGAATAAAAGTGGTCAAGATAGGAATTGACTTCCCGAAATTCTGTGGGCAAGTTAGTGGAGCAAAACTTATGAGTTGAAATTGTTTAAATTATGTTATCTTCAGTTTTTTTCAATCTCATAGTTATTTAAAGCCACTTTCCATATAAATTCCTACCTTTAGCCAGGCCAAATTAAAACCATTGAAAAGTCCTTTTGATCAATTAATGCATGCGTTTGAATCCTTCATTTTTAAGGATCTTGAGAATATGATCAAGCCTATGGCAGTGTTACGGCTGTGATGGTTGTGTACATCTGATACCCTAAAACACCTGAGTGTGAGTGATATATTTTGTCTTGGTGAGGGATATTCGGACTAGATTCAGATGTTTTTCAGAGAATAAGGGCATTGTTGAAAGTTCTTGCAGTAATTCAGTCATGCATGGCATAGTAAATTCTTCGATTGTTTGGATGATATTGTGCTGAAATACTGCTGTAAACTTTTCTAAGTTCGAATAGTTTATTGCTGGGGACAGCAACATCTAAATCTGGGAATTGTTTGATATGCTCCCAGCATATATGCTTTTATAGATCAAAAAGTATTGAATCAGATCTAAAATTGTGTATAAAGGTGTATATATTGTGAAATTATTGAATAAAACTTGTCAGACACTCTCTCACTCAAATTCTTTGTGTTTATAGGAGAAAAAGGTCAAATAAAGGAGCAGGAAGAAATCAGACAGTATCTCCACGCTTGGAGCGTCCAAATCAACGCTTGGAGCGTAGGGAGAGACCCAAGGCAGTGAGTCTACGCTTC
This sequence comes from Gastrolobium villosum, assembly GCA_032173675.1. Taxonomy (NCBI): domain Eukaryota; kingdom Viridiplantae; phylum Streptophyta; class Magnoliopsida; order Fabales; family Fabaceae; genus Gastrolobium; species Gastrolobium villosum. The sequence continues at coordinate 17,745 of JAVKPL010006580.1, read as the reverse complement.
AAGCGTAGAACCCTACGCTTGAAGCGTAGACAAGGAAAATCAGACAGTGTCCCTACGCTTGGAGCGTAGATCCTGCGCTCCAAGCGTAGGATTGAAATGGACAGCTGTCAGTTGCGAGGAAAGAAGACCCATGGGGAGTATAAAAGGGCAAAAGACAGCCCTAAACAACACAATTGGTCATTCTGAATAAAGATTAGGTCATTCTGATTCAGAGGAGGAAGGAGTCTGGAGATTCGGAGAGAAAAACATTCTTCTTCTACCTTTCTGTAGTTTTTATGTTTTGATGTTTTCATTGAATATTGGATTTTTAGCCATGATTATGGTTGGCTAGAACCCCTTTGTTGTGGTTAGGGTCACGAACCCTTGTGAACCCCTGATACAATGGATTGAGTTTATATTTATATATATATCCTTTGAATTTCGTTCTACTCTGATTGTATTGTTATTGTTATTATTAGATCTGATCAATCTAGTAATTGATAGTAAATTTGAGGATTAGGGCCAACAAGAGGAATCTGTGGTGGTTAATCCAGAAAGGGGGTAGAACGACGGTATGAACATGATCTAGGGATAGACATGATTCATATTGTAGATGTTTTAATTATCAATCTTTATGCTTAATCTCATATAGGGCACCTCAAGGAATTAGGGTTTTATATGGGGTTAAAGGGTTAATTCTTCAAGGGATTGAGAATTAACTACTGATATTTTTATCTGATAATTATCTAAATTTTGCGATATATATATTGATATTTAAACTTAATCCAGAGTAAAAGATGGGGATCATTGGTAAGTGTTCTCTAACTGCAACGCTTTCTCATAGATTTCTAAACTTTCATCTTGTTGATTTCCAAATATTCAAAAAGAACAAAAATACGTTTTATTTTACAAATCAAATTTCTTCACAATCCTGACATTCGTGTCAAAAATCTCTTGGATTATTTAATCTTCAAAGGAATAGTTTAATTGATTTAGATACACTCTCTGTGGATTCGACCTCATGACCTTTTTTATATTGTCGCAAATAAATAATAAGCACTCTTTATCCTGTTTTATTATTTGTCTCAATATTATTGTTAATATATTATATGAGTAACTGGATTTAGGTATCTCTTGAGTATCTGTGATGAGATCACGATCATGAGGATTTAAGGATACCAGATGTTTATTCCTAATTTTATGTTCTTAGTCCAGAGACACTGAGAATGGGGATATTTGGGTATGTCCTATAAGGGTATAGCTCGCCTTAAAGAGACCAAAAGTTGTCACCTAGAATGTGTTCTAGAAGGCATATTTTGATTGTATATCTCGTCTGCCTGAAACATGGAGACTCATAAGTATATTTTTGGGCATGTCCTGAAAGAACACAGGCCTAGGGTGATAAGCTGAAGGAATTCGTCAAATCTCTCTAAGGGATTAGGTTATCCGTAAACCGGAGAAATTGGGATGACATATACGGGACTCGGGAATCTATGCATAGTAAAAGAGATCGTGAGATGATCTGCCTTTAGAGTCAGTAAATTGAAGATTCCCCATTTCGAATTAAAGCTTACCCTAAACCGCAAGGGTTGATACATTTCCTCACCCTAGGTTTAAAGGGAAGGTAACCGAGACAAAAGGAAATACATACGGTAACCAAATGTATGTAATAGGATGATCATATCGTTAACCTAACTAGCTTTGTGGCAATAAAGCATTGCTAGTGCTCTGTGTTGTCATTAAATGGGTTGTGGGCTTGTTAGGCCCAAACCCACTTATGTCAGTGGCTATGTTGGGCCTAATGGGTCACACACTAACACCTTATTGTCTTGATGATATAGCAGTAAAGGTATTGGGTCTAATAAAGGTTGTTAGCCCACCTAAGAGGGAAAGGGAGCATGGTACATGTAATGGACTTGGATGGTCCAAGACATTATTAATTAATTTAATTAGTTAAATTAATTATCAAATATTTAATTTTAGAATTTAAATTTTAAATTTGAATTTTGAATTTAAATGTTTGAACGTTTGAATTTAAATGTTTGAATTCGAATTTGAATTGGCTATGAAAAGTTGTTTCATAACAAAAAAATAAGATAAGATCTTGTTGGAACAAATCCCAAGTATGAAGAGGAGATCTTTGGGCATCATCCAAGGCTGATTTGGGGTTCTGATTCTAGGGTCTTATGATGGTCATATGATCAACCAAATAAGCTCAAATCAGATTTGGCTGGTTGAGAGAATAAGTGAGTAAGTTGGTTCAAATTTGAATGCAACTACTCAATATATTTGGACTCTTTTTGGGCTGAATAGGGGCGCACCATATGGCTGGCCATATGATGGATATTAAGTCATATTTTTGACTAGGTTTAGACTTAGTCTCATGAGGATAGGATAGAAGGTTGTTGGCTAGATTTGAATTGCTACAACTCCACTTATTCCTCTCCTAGTGTGCGCTACATTGGTAAGATTTTTAGTGAAAAGTCTGATTGATTTTGAAAGGTTCTCTCATCTCCTTGATAGCTTCCTTTTGTGAGGCTCTCCTTAGGGTTTTTGGAAAATTAACTAGCCTTTTCTCATAGTGTTCCATGCGCCACTTTGTGAGTTTTCATGCTGAAAATTCACTCATCTAAACACATTAACCTTGCCTCTTACTTCTCCTATTGGGACGCCTAAAGTTCCTTCCTTGTGGTGTTCGTTTGGCGGCTTTTCAAGAAGGGTTCTTGCATCTTGACGTAGGGTGGTGTGGATCAACGTTAGAGGGTTTGAACCTTCAAACCTAACACTGATCATCTTGGAGTTTTGAATCACGAATAATGTAACAGCCCGTGTTAATTCGGATTGTTAACATACTATCGTATTAAGACACGCTTAATTAAAATGCGGAATAACTTTTTCTTTAATTCAATTATGACGTCATTAACCTTAGCCAACTTGATTACTTAATCAATTTCATAAAATACTGCCTGTATGTAAATTGCAAGACATCTAACTGAATACCTCGTACATAAATATAATGTGAGTATCTAAAGCCACAGGACTACAACACGTAGCCTGGGTCAAAATCCTGATACTTTAATTACAACATTAAATTAAAAGACAATAGTCAAACCATGTGGCATGGACAAACCCCATGCTCACCAAATAAGGCAACAAAGCCCACAAACAGTCTCAACATGATAACATAAATAAAGCGGAAAACATAACATAACAGCAGTCAATCCAGCAGAACAACATATCATACTATCAACTCAGCTCGGGCCTCCTGCCACCTGAGCCCTCAACATTACCTGATCCTGAAATAAGCGTCCCCAAACGTGGGGTGAGATCTCTAACAAGAAATCTCAGTAAGACAAGGGGTCCTCAAGGAGTCTCCACCCCAAGCTCACTTACATGTGTAATATAAGTTCCAAAAACAGTATTACAGTATAAGTTCTAAAATCATGCGATGCAGCAATTAATCATGCCATGTGTGCTTTCAAATCTACTGGCCAGAGAAATGTAGGAATACGTCTATGCCTACATGAGTACATGGATACTACCTGCACCTCACCCACAGCTTCTCCATCTTGTATGTACTACATACTCAGGATTGCCGTCTAGGTGGACACCACATGCATCTCATAAAAGCTCATTGCATATAAATAGCTCAACAGAATTTTCCAAAACAATAAAGCATGTAACACAGCATGCATAAACCCATCCCCATGGGACATGGTGGAACATCAAAATGGCTAAACCGAGGACACGAAAGCTTACCTTGCAAGCTAGCTATCCAAGCCAAGAGTCCAACCCCTCACAAGTCCACAACAGCAGTATCACAATCTGATATGGACCAATAATACATCAATATTAATGCATCACAAGCATACAACTTAAAGACTACGCCTTTCCTTTACGCTTTACGTCTTAAGGCTTCCAACAAAGCCATAAGCCCTTAATCATATGATTCTGACTTAGTTCATTAATTACAGAAGTTCAACTTCCTTAAACTAGGGTCCACACACACCCAATAGCTTACTGTTCATACAGTACAGCTACTGTCAGCGCAGAACCCAGGATATCCGGATATCAGAAGGGGCATATCCGGATATGCCATATCCGGATATCACACTGGACATATCCGGATACCCAGATCCCATATCCGGATATCAATATCCGGATACCACATCCGGATACTGATATCCGGATATCTGTTCGACAAATATCCGGATATCTCACGACAGAATGCAGTTTCTGCATTTCGTGAATATCCATCCCAAAGATCCAACTTTTAACACATGTACACGTTAAAGCATGCATCTTTAAGCATATACAAGTTCACTTAGGTGTTGGTTACTTCATTTTAATCTTTTACATGCCAAGACACCAACTTTAAGCATTAAACTTAAGATCCAAGGTGTAGGAAACTTACCAAAGCTCAAAACAGAGCAAGGTGTGCTCTTGGAGCTCTCCCAAGGTTCCTCAACTCAGACCAAACAAGGAGCACGAAAATGACAACACCAAGGTGGGTTCTTGCACCACAAGATGACACTTTGAAGCTCACAATGACTACCACAAGGTAGCCATCACTAAAGCTTCAAACTCAGCCTCACCATCTAACCAACTCAGCTCCCTGAACTCAGAAAGATGGCCACAATGCAGCCCCAAGGTTAACTCTCACCCTCCCCAAGTGTTTTGAGTGTGAATGAAGAAGAAAAGGTGGAGACTTGGTGACAACCAAGCAAGGAGGGTGAAGAAGAAGAAGGGTGGCAAGCAGCAGCCACTCAAGTCACGTAGGCAATGTAAAATGTCTAGGGTTTTGTGCCAAATATGTGTATTTATAGGCACAAGGCCACACACGCGCAGTATTAGCCTTAATAGCAAAGTAAAAGATATTGATCCCAAACTTTGGAATCTAGACCTACGCATTTTTCTAAGATTTGTCATATTTTTATTTTATTTTTCGGAGCACCTTTTCGGTACGCGCTTTTCCATAGCCAGTATCAGTTCTGGCATCAGATTTCGTCATTTTGACTTGAAACTTGTTTTACGAGTCCTACATAATATTCTAGTAATTATCATGTATTCGTTATAATTTTTCGGGATACTTTTCCGGTACGCATTTATACCGAGTAGCAGAACCGGTATCTGCGCTTTTCTTCCGAAAAGTGACTTTCAGCATTTTTACTCACTCAATATAATTATTTAAGCCCATTAATAATTATTAAGGTCAATTATGGAATTATTTCCTAATTATCATAATTAATTCACTAATTACCTTAATTAGCGGTGCGGGTTCTTACATTCACCCCACCTTTTTAAGGATTTTGTCCTTAAAATCAGAACATACCTGTCTCGAAAGTCGGGATATTGACGGAGAAGCTCATCCTCTCGCTCCCATGTACACTCCTCGGGACTACGCCCAGTCCACTGCACCTTGACCATCGGAATGATCTTGCTCCTAAGCTGTTTCTCGCCTCGATCGAGGATCTTGAGTGGTCCGACGGGAGTCTTTAGGTTCTCCCGAACCTCCACATCATCCGGCTGCACCACGTGCGAAGGGTCTGCTATGTACCTCCGAAGCTGAGACACGTGAAACACGTCGTGGATGTTGGCTAAGTTCGGAGGTAAGGCAAGTCGATAGGCAACAGGTCCTACTCTACCAAGGATCTGGTAGGGCCCAATGAACCGAGGGCTCAACTTCCTCACTCCGAGTGCCCGTCCAACACCGGTGACAGGTGAAAGTTTCACAAACACGTGCTCACCCTCACTGAACTCCAGCGGTCGATGCTTGACATCATAGTAGCTTTTCTGGCGATTCTGCGCCTGCTTCAACTTTTCTCTGATCATCTGGATCTGTAGGGTAGTATCTTGGATAAAGTCCAAACCAAACAGCTCTTTATCTCCAACCTCAGACCAGCAGGTAGGAGTCCGACACCTCCTACCATACAGCGCCTCGTAGGGTGCCATGCCCAGACTAGCATGAAAACTGTTGTTGTATGAAAACTCAACCAACGGAAGGTACCTATCCCATGCAGAACCCTGCTCCAACGTGCAAGCTCTCAACATGTCCTCCAATGTCTGGATGGTCCGCTCAGTCTGTCCGTTAGTCTGAGGGTGATAGGCGGTACTCAATCTCAACTGCGTACCAAAAGCCTCCTGCAGCGCCTCCCAGAACCGAGATGTGAACTTCGGGTCCCTATCACTGATGATATTCTCGGGCACCCCGTGAAGCCTCACAATCTCGCGGACATAAAGCTTGGCCAACTGCTCTATAGTGAAGCTCACCTTCACTGGAAGAAAATGGGCAGACTTGGTCAATCTGTCCACTATGACCCAAATAGAGTCACAACCAGCCTGAGTTTTAGGCAATCCCACCACGAAGTCCATGGAAATACTCTCCCACTTCCACTGTGGAATCTCGAGAGGTTGAAGTTTACCAGACGGTTTCTGGTGCTCGATCTTCACTTTCTGACATATCAAACACTTGGACACGTAGACCGCTATGTCCTTCTTCATGCCCGGCTACCAAAAATTCCTTTTTAAGTCCTGATACATTTTCGTAGCAACAGGGTGGACAGTGAACCGGCCCTTGTGAGCCTCTGTCATAACCTCTTCGGTCAATGGCCCTCGAGGAATAACAATCCTCTTCTGGAACAGCAGCAATCCATCCTCGTTCCAAGACACACCGTCCTGGTTCTTCACATAATCAAGGCACTCTCTTTGCACTTGCGCCTCTTTAATCTTTTCCATCAGTTCATTAATCACTTCTGCTGTTTCCATTTCGAGCAGTGCGCCCCCAAACAAGGAGTTCACTCTCAAGTCTCTGAACTTCTCGATCACCTCGTAGTCGTTCATCATTAAACTGGATAAGCTCACGGATTTCCGACTCAAAGCATCGGCTACCACATTGGCCTTGCCAGGGTGATACCTCAACTCGAAGTCGTAGTCCTTCAAGAACTCCATCCATCTTCGCTGTCTCATGTTCAATTCTTTCTGGTCAAACAGATACTTCAGGCTCTTGTGATCACTGAATACAGCAAACTTCATGCCAAACAGGTAATGCCTCCAAATCTTGAAAGCAAAAACAATGGCCGCCAACTCCAAGTCGTGATTCGGGTAGTTCTCCTCATGAGGTTTCAACTGTCTTGAAGCGTAAGCAACCGCTTTCCCTTTCTGCATCAGCACACAGCCTAGCCCCTTTCCAGAAGCATCGCAGTATAACTCAAACTGTTCCGCAGGATCAGGAAGAACTAACATTGGAGCAGTAGTCAGTCTCTCCTTCAACTCCTGGAAACACTCCTCACACTCATGTGTCCACACGAATGGAGTCTCCTTTCGGGTAAGGCGAGTCGTCGGTAGCACCATCTTGGAGAATCCCTCTATGAACCTCCTATAGTAGCCTGCCAAACCCAGGAAGCTTCTTACTTCTGTAACCGTCTTGGGCCTCTCCCAATCCATCACGGCCTCAATCTTGTTAGGATCAACTGCAACTCCGTTAGCAGAAATCACATGACCCAGAAATTTCACCGCCTTGAGCCAAAACTCGCATTTCGACGGCTTAGCATATAGCTTTTTCTCTTTTAGCACTTGCAACACGATCTTCAAGTGCTCAGTATGCTCCTCCTCCGTCTTGGAGTAAATCAAAATGTCGTCAATGAAGATGATCACAAACTGATCCAGGTACGGCTGGAAGATCTGTTCATGTAGTCCATGAACACTGCGGGTGCATTGGTGAGTCCAAACGGAATCACCAAGTACTCATAGTGCCCGTACCTCGAGCGAAACACTGTCTTTGGGACATCCTCCGGCTTTACCCGTATCTGATGGTAACCGGACCGGAGATCGATCTTTGAATACACGCAAGCACCCCTGAGCTGATCCAGCAAATCATCAATGCGTGGAAGAGGGTACTTGTTCTTGATTGTCACCTTGTTCAACTGTCTGTAGTCGGTGCACAACCGCATGGTCCCATCTTTCTTTCACAAAAATGACCGGTGCTCCCCAGGGAGACACACTCGGCCGAATGAAATCTTTCGTTGAAAGCTCCTCAATATGCTTCTTCAGCTCCGCCAACTCTGGTGGCGACATCCGGTATGGAGCCAACGATATAGGCCCCACCCCAGGCAATAAGTCTATGGAGAACTCTATCTCCCTCTGTGGTGGAAACTCAGGAATCTCCTCAGGAAACACCTCGAGGAATTCCTTCACCACAGGAATGCCAGTGAGATCCTCCTGTGTCCCACTCACCAAACCTCCCAACATGACATAGCCAAATGCCCCTGCTCTCAAGGCCCTCCTCGCCTGCAGGACTGAAATGAACGGTGAGGAACTGGCTGTGGACCCACCCGGAGACATCACCACTCTCTTGGCACAACAATCAATCATTGCACAGTTTCTGGACAACCAATCCATGCCCAGAATAATCTCAAGGTTGGCCATCGGCAATCCTATCAGATCTACCGAGAAGTCACGGCCATCCCACTGAAACGCTACATCGCGATGAACAGTGGAGGTCAAACATTTTTCTCCGGTGGCGGTGGTAACCCGCATCGGTGGAGAAAGCACATCACTGGGCAACTCAAGCCCCACAGCAATAGGGGTAGCAACAAAAGAGTGCGTTGCCCCGGAATCAAACAACACATCAATAGCTGAACCACCAATGGTAACAATACCTCTGACCAGGTTCGGAGCTCTGTCCGACTGCTGACGATCAAGTGTATACACACGCCCCGTAGTAGGTGGCACGGCTGGTGCCCCAGTAGGAACCATCTGCAATGGCACAGCCCGCACTGCAGCAACTCTCGCCGTCGGGCAATCTCTGGAGTAGTGGCCCTCCTTGCCACACTGGAAGCATATCAACTGCCCGGTAGAGCACGGCCCAAAATGTGACTTCCCGCATCCCGAACATATGGGAGCAGGAGGTCTAGCGGCGTTCCCCTGTGTAGCAGTCTTTCTAAACTGATTTGGCGCTTGCTTAGCCGCCAACTGTTTGCCCTTGCCCTTGTTCGCAAAATTTTTGTTCTTCCAGGGAGTAGAACCACCAGTACCCTGCGGCACCTCAATCTTGGCCTTCTTGGCCTGACTCGCCCGGCAGTAGTCCTCAATGTCTCGGCACTGCTGTACCAACGCCCCGAAGTCTCTCGAAGCGGAACCAACAAGATGTCCAGCAATGTCCTCATTAAGTCCCCTGCGGAACTTAGCTGCCAAGAATGTAGGAGTAGGCCTCGCCATCCTGAAGTGTGAAAACTTCACCAGCTCATTAAACTTGGCCAGGTACTCGTCGACAGACAACGAGCCCTGAACCAACCGGTCAAACTCCCCCTGCTTCCTCTCCTGTGAGTCATAAGGGAAGTACTGACCCAGAAAGCTCTCCTCGAAGAATGGCCACGTCATCACATGGCCCTGCATCTCGTAGATGTGAGCAAGATTGGTCCACCACTCATGGGCCTCGCCCTCCAGCATATAAGTGGCGAACAACAGCTTCTGTGGGTCGGTGCACTGCATGATCCGGAAAATCTTGTCCAGCGCCTGTAGCCATCTAGCAGCAGCAATGGGATCATAAGATCCGTCGAATGAAGGTGGCTTATGCTTGCGGAAAGCATTCAGCCGGCGGTCGATCTCGTCACGATCCTCAGCAAATACGGGGATAGTCTGCATAGCCCCCGTCAAGTGACTACCCTCACCCATCTGACTCTGGGTGTCCTCCTGTTGACTAGGCGGAGGTGGAGGCGGTGGCGGCGGTGGAGGTGGTGGAGGACCCTGGCCAGCAGCAGGACCAGCCCTCAACTCCTCCAACATGACCCTCATCATAGTCATGTTGGCCATCCGGTTCTCCTCCAGAACCTCTGCCGTGGTTTGCCGGTTCGCATCACGAATAGCGTCCAGCATCGCCCGGTTTGCCAGCCTCGTGGCTTCCTGGTCGGCTAGTCGGGCCGCCTGCATCTCAGCTAATGTAGCCAGGACAGGATCCGTCTGATCCTCGCTCGTACTCGTGTTCCTCCTTGGCGGCACCATGACTCTGCACAAGTTACACAAAGAATGAGTTGATCAGGCCCACGCCATGTGGTCACATATGCATTATCATAACGCACCCCAGTTAGAGAGAACACAAAGTAGACACGCAACGACACATCCTAAGTTATTGCAATACATACAGGCTTTTCCCTAGAAAGTGCTTTGATACCATAAAATGTAACAGCCCGTGTTAATCCGGATTGTTAACACACTATCGTATTAAGCCACGCTTAATTAAAATGCGGAATAACTTTTTCTTTAATTTAATTATGACGTCATTAACCTTAGCCAAATTGATTACTTAATCAATTTCATAAAATACTGCCTGTATGTAAATTGCAAGACATCTAACTGAATACCTCGTACATAAATATAATGTGAGTATCTAAAGCCACAGGACTAAAACACGTAGCCTGGGTCAAAATCCTGATACTTTAATTACAACATTAAATTAAAAGACAATAGTCAAACCATGTGGCATGGACAAACCCCATGCTCACCAAATAAGGCAACAAAGCCCACAAACAGTCTCAACATGATAACATAAATAAAGCGGAAAACATAACATAACAGCAGTCAATCCAGCAGAACAGCATATCATACTATCAACTCAGCTCGGGCCTCCTGCCACCTGAGCCCTCAACATTACCTGATCCTGAAATAAGCCTCCCCAAACATGGGGTGAGATCTCTAACAAGAAATCTCAGTAAGACAAGGGGTCCTCAAGGAGTCTCCACCCCAAGCTCACTTACATGTGTAATATAAGTTCCAAAAACAGTATTACAGTATAAGTTCTAAAATCATGCGATGCAGCAATTAATCATGCCATGTGTGCTTTCAGATCTACTGGCCAGAGAAATGTAGGAATACGTCTATGCCTACATGAGTACATGTATACTACCTGCACCTCACCCACAGCTTCTCCATCTTGTATGTACTACATACTCAGGATTGCCGTCTAGGTGGACACCACATGCATCTCATAAAAGATCATTGCATATACAAGTTCACTTAGGTGTTGGTTACTTCATTTTAATCTTTTACATGCCAAGACACCAACTTTAAGCATTAAACTTAAGATCCAAGGTGTAGGAAACTTACCAAAGCTCAAAACAGAGCAAGGTGTGCTCTTGGAGCTCTCCCAAGGTTCCTCAACTCAGACCAAACAAGGAGCACGAAAATGACAACACCAAGGTGGGTTCTTGCACCACAAGATGACACTTTGAAGCTCACAATGACTACCACAAGGTAGCCATCACTAAAGCTTCAAACTCAGCCTCACCATCTAACCAACTCAGCTCCCTGAACTCATAAAGATGGCCACAATGCAGCCCCAAGGTTAACTCTCACCCTCCCCAAGTGTTTTGAGTGTGAATGAAGAAGAAAAGGTGGAGACTTGGTGACAACCAAGCAAGGAGGGCTGAAGAAGAAGAAGGGTGGCAAGCAGCAGCCACTCAAGTCACGTAGGCAATGTAAAATGTCTAGGGTTTTGTGCCAAATATGTGTATTTATAGGCACAAGGCCACACACGCGCAGTATTAGCCTTAATAGCAAAGTAAAAGATATTGATCCCAAACTTTGGAATCTAGACCTACGCATTTTTCTAAGATTTGTCATATTTTTATTTTATTTTTCGGAGCACCTTTCCGGTACGCGCTTTTCCATAGCCAGTATCAGTTCTGACATCAGATTTCGTCATTTTGACTTGAAACTTGTTTTACAAGTCCTACATAATATTCTAGTAATTATCATGTATTCGTTATAATTTTTCCGGATACTTTTCCGGTACGCATTTATACCGAGTAGCAGAACCGGTATCTGCGCTTTTCTTCCGAAAAGCGACTTTCAGCATTTTTACTCACTCAATATAATTATTTAAGCCCATTAATAATTATTAAGGTCAATTATGTAATCATTTCGTAATTATCATAATTAATTCACTAATTACCTTAATTAGCGGTGCGGGTTCTTACAAATAAGGTATATCACACTGTCTTAAAGCATGTATCTTGATTAGCATGTGTGATTCCGCTTTGAAAATTTTTGTTTTCATCCTCACATGCCATCAGCCTTCAAGGCCATTTTCTTTCGGTAAGTATGTAGAATGACATGATCATGCATTTAGTATGTATGTTGGTACATAGGTACCGAGTCTCTGGCCAATAGACAATTTGCCTTCGGGCGTTTCGGGCTTCCACTGGATTGATCTCCGAGAGGGAGTTCCAGTTGACCTAGGGTCGTGGTGTGTAATCCGGATAGGAGCACACTAGGAAGTCTCGGGTGTATATGGGTGGGAGGTGTACCTTGGTTGGTTGTTCTTGGAACATGCCTTGGATGAGACCCGTAGGCTTATATGCCGAGCCATTGGGCAGGACGTTGCGTGGTATTGGTAGCGACCATTCCATCTTAGTCGTATTTTGTATCCCTATGTTCCCCAATTTCTCTAAATCCCTTACTATATCCTATTTTTCAAGATGTTATTTTATATTATTTATATGCATCAAAGTGAGCCATTGGGCGGAGTATTCTCCAAAACCTCTGGGTTACTGAGATATATTCATATATCTCACCTCGTCTTGGGGGCTTTATTTCAGGAGGTAGCAGTGGTGCAAAAACGGCAGACAAGAATACCGTAGGATGAGTCATAGAAGGACTTTATACATTTTTCATTTTGATGGCCATTGGGCCTAGGCTAGACTTAGGGCATGAACATTGTATATGTTGATAGGAAGAGATTTATGGTCATATTTGTTCATGCTATTTTTGCCTAAGTCTAGATACATGTAGTTTATGACATTGGAGACTTATGAATTATGTTGTAATTTGGATAATTGTAAATATTGTATTTGGATCTTGTGTAATGTGAAGCATATGTAATATGATGGAAGGGAAATAGGCCTATTTTAGGATTATGATTACGTGTATGTCTAGAAAATGCATGCAAATGGACATTGGTGATTGAAATTGTTAAGTGTTAATAAGGTAAGCAATATGATATGAATCGTATAAAGTAATATAAACTATGATGGGTTGCAAGAGCCCCAAGGCATTGTTGGTCCTTGTGTGTTCCACCCATTGATTATTAGGTATATTTGAGGTCTTAGAACACATTTGAGAATTTGGGGATTTTTGTAAAAACAAAGGAAACTCCGACGAATTTTTGGTAAATTAGCAGAATTTATGCGAACTTCGGAAGAGCATATCTCCCTCCACAGAGGTCCGATAGGGACGTTCCATACACCATTTTGAAATTTGAGATGTCCTCTATCTTGTGGTAATATTTGGTAAAATTTTGGGTTGACCGTCGTCCTGTAAGAGGCTGTAAACGCAGACTGCCTATTTGCTTACTGCACTTGTGGCAGTTCTAGACCGGTTTTGGGAAAATCATTCCCGCTCCGTGTATTGGTCAAATTAAGTGTACGATATATAAAATTGAAGATTGAGGTGTCTAGTTTGTTGTATAAAAATTTGAGAGCAATTGGTTAAGTGTATTTTCTGCAGTAATTCATTTAGTGAGGGATGTTTGGAGCTGTTTTGGAGTTGGCTGGCAGCTTTGCTTCTCCAAATTCAAACTGCGATATCCGGAGCAAACGAGATTGAAATAACTCGTGTGATAGCTTTCTCAAAAGATAACTGAGTGTCGAATAATATATCAAAATATGAGAGGTTCGTGCCATGCGGTTTGGCCGCAGAAATTCTGAGACCGAACCATGTTTGGATAGGTAGAAAACATAAAAGAGAGAAATTAGCTAAGTGGGTTTATGGGAACCCTAGTGACTTAAGAGAAGTAATATAAGATGTAAAAGTAGTTTAATTAAGTATTCCGCAAATATTTTACAGTTACTGCCACAAATTTTATTTATTACGCTTTTTACGATTTTAAATGCTCGCGTAATAAACGGAAAAAGTTTACTTGCATTTTTTATAAAAAAATTATTGTGATTGTAACTGCGCTTAATATCGTAATTAATGTTAACAATACCGGTGTACAACGGGCTGTTACAAGGTTACCGTAAAAGGAATAATCCTTCAACGAACAATGTTGAAGCTGCTAACCAGAATTTAAATTAGGGTGAGGAAATTCTTTTGGAGAAACATAGTTTACCGCTTCGGAATCCCAGGAGAGGTTATATCGGAAAACGACACCCAATTTAAAGACGCTAGATTTCGGGAGTTAATGAAGGATCTGCAGATCCGACACCACTTTGCCGCCATTGAACACCCCCAGTCCAACGGACTAGTGGAATCGGCCAACAAAATGCTGGCCAAAGGGACTAAGAAGAAACTAGAATCACATAAAGGGGCGTGGGCAGAAAATCTCGAGAATATCCTGTGGGGCTATCGGACAACCGCCCACTCTAGTACCAAAGAAAACTCTTTCCGGTTAACATACGACACGGAGGCCATGATTCCTGTCGAGATAGGCGAACATTCCTGGAGGAAAGACCACGTGACCGAGGTGACCAATAGTCAGAATCTCAACGAAGCACTAGATCTCCTAGATGAGCTCCGAGAACAAGCTGTGCAATCTGAGCACCAATCCAAGGAAAAGTCAGCCTCTCGGTACAACAAAAGAGTAATCGTGAGGAAGTTTGAAGAAAAAGATATGGTCCTCAGACGAGCAGACATCGGAAACAAGAACGCCCGTGAAGGTAAGCTCGCCCTAAATCGGGAAGGGCCCTATCAAATAGCCAATAAACTAGGAGGAGGAGCTTATGCCTTAGAAATGTTGGAGGAGAAAGCTATCTCTAGGGCGTGGAACGCTGACAAGCTTAGAAGATATTATAGCTGAACCACAATGTAACCTATATACTGCACTCTTTTCCTTCCCAAGCTTTTGTCCCAAAGGGTTTTGCTTGGGAAGGTTTTTAACGAGGCAGGTCATATTTTTAATCAATAGTATCATGTTGTTTCCAATCTTCAATCTCTTACGATTTCCATAATTACAAGTACGGGATGGTTTTCACCCCCGCCAAACATTGGACTGGGACGGTTCTCACCCCCGGCTAACCTACAAGTACGGGACGGTCCTCAACCCCCCCAAACGTTGGACTGGGACGGTTCTCACCCCCAGCCAACTTATAAGTACGGGATGGTCCTCACCCCCGCCAAAGCTGGTCTGGGACGGTTCTCACCCCCAGCCAACTTATTACAAGTAACGACGGTCCTCACCCCCGCCAAACGTTGGACTGGGACGGTTCTCACCCCCATCCAACTTACAAGTGTGGGACGGTCCTCACCCCCGCCAAACGTTGGACTGGGACGGTTCTCATCCCAACCCACTTACAAGTATGGCACAGTCCTTACCCCCGCCAAACGTTGGACTGGGACGGTTCTCACCCCCAGCCCACTTACAAGTACATGATGATTTTCACCCCCAGTCAGCATACAAACAGGTGCGAATAAGAAAGGTTAAAAATTAAGGCGCGATAAGCTTCATTCAAGACAAAAAAGTCATTACAGACGAAAAGTGGAGGTCCACGGTTAACACACTAAAAGAAGAAAATAGAAAGTTACAAATTCAAGCTTGACGGTCTTCCATGTGGGACACCTCTTCCTTAGCCACTGGGCCTAGTTCAACATCCCACCACCACCCTTCACGCTCGGGCTAGATAGCGTGACGCCAGCAAGCTCTGATGACCAGCCCTGCTCAGTCTCATCGTCGTGGCTGCACATTCAACAGCTTCCTCCTGAGAATCCTCATTCTCATCGGTCTCAGGACCCTCCTCGATCACAACCGCTTCCCCATTCGACATCCGCTGAAGTATCCGGTTTCCCTCCACCTCGTATTCAGGGCTAAAACTGGTAATGTCAAAATTAGGATGTCGAACGCAGATTTGCTGGAGTGCATTGTTAAATGATGAATACAGAAGACTCGCCAAGGCACCCTCGAGCTCTTTCACCCGCCCAACATATTTTGTGGAGTCTTCTTGGGCGATGTGCAAGTTCCCATACACAGAGGCCAATTCGACTGATAATCTGTCTTTCTCCGATTGAATGTTGTCCTTTTCCGCCTTGCATTCATCTAGTGACTTCGACAGTCATCTTTCTCAGAATTCATACGCTTAATTTCCTCACTATCCTACTTTAGCGATACAGTCAGAGATTTGTTGCCAGTTTTCAAGTCATTAACTTCCTTCCCAAGTCGCCCAACGTCAGCGGTCAAGCCATCAAACTTACGCCCCGTCTCTTTAAGGCGATCTTCCTAGGCGGAACAACGACTGTTGGCAGCAAGGGAAATTTCTTGGAAGCCCAAGATTTGATTAAGAACTACTTAGGTACAATTAAGGATTTACTGGCAGTTGATCTGGTCAAGCACCTCCACGTTCAGGACAGGTTTAACAAAGTTGGAGTCAAGATCTCTTTCCGACAGTGTTAAAACCCTGCCGACTGGGATTACAACAGGTGAAGGCATTGCCTGCGCACCCGTAGCCGCAAGGAGCCTGTCGCCATCTTCAATCCAGAACTGGTCACCATCATTCCAGCATCGCCCGAACCTTCCAAAAAATCGGAGGGAGCGTAGCAGTCGTCATCGGTCAACTGCCTGGACTCAGGAGGCTCAAGGCGCAACGTCTTGGCCCCCCAAGGCATGGCCAAAGTGTCATCTCCTGCCCTCTTCAATCTGGAACTCTCATGCCTAGGTGAGATGGACCCGAAAGTAGACTCACTTGCTGATGAACCACCCACCTAGTTCACCGTTTCTTTAATTATGGGCCTAGCCGCCCTCTTCTCCAGCTCGACGGCAGGAATGTCAGTTGCAGATCGAATTTTCTTCTTCGGACGATGAACCTTCTTCTTCTTGCCATTGTCGACATCTTTTCTTTGTGCGGCGGGAACAGGCATGGCCAGAGGAACCCCGCCACTATCATCCCTAACCTTGGCAGCTGCCTCACGTGCAATTCTCAAAGTATCCATCGACAAACTTTCAATTGCAAGATAGAAAGATATAGACGTTAGTAAGGGCGATAAATACCTACAACACAGTCACAAATAAATCAAGATACCGCCACATCTCCATAACACAACACTTTCTTCTTAAGCCACAGTGTGAAGCCCTTCCTAACCTCCAGAAACCAGTCAACTACCAATATCTCTTCCCGAGACAGATTCATACCGAAACGAATACTTATTGGTCGAAAGCTCATAGTGTGCTTTACTCCAATACAATTCGATCCGGTTTTCCCCACTCTCTCGGTCAACAAAGAAGGGTAATTCCCCCAATCTAGAACTGGCTATATCCAGAAGAAAGTCCCCTCCAGTTTTTATACGAATCAGCGTATGTGGAGAATGCCCCCCAGTTTAGCTCTCGCCTTCAGCGAAACCCAGCCAAGTTTTTCCAAAGAGGGCGACACTTGGAAGTAATAAAAGAGCAACCGTACAGAGCACACCCATTCAAAATATCGTCATATCTTCTCAAAGTCTTGAACGAATGCAAGCATTAGGGTGCAGTTGAGAAGGCGGGACCCATAGATGGGCTAACACCCTCATCTCAAACTCAGATAAAGGAAACCTCACTTTCTGATCGGTTAAGTGAGTATTGTACACCATAAAATGCCATTTAGAAACCGCCCTACGGCGTGGCTTGTCGCAGACTCGATCAACGTATAACCACAGCGCTTTGCCATTTCATCTCGTTCTCGCTATTTTCAGTAAAATCAAAATTGCCTTCAGAATGGTAAGCCTCGTCCAAAATATCCGTACTAGTATAACAAGAAGAAGAGGATGCCACCATCGGGTTATCAATTCCTTGCCAAAAAGCATTCTAGA
>JAVKPL010006579.1:0-27069 GCA_032173675.1 Gastrolobium villosum | reverse complement strand
TTTTTTTTGAAAGTTTTCCAAAAATGTAATATAAACATTTCCATGAAACTTGAAATCAATTTTTTTCTCTCAAGGTTTTACCTTTGTAACGGATATAAATATGTGAATGCCTCCAAAAGAGGTCACACAATTTTTCTAAAAGAAATCATAATTCATAATATACCATTACTTAAATTTGACATCACAATAAAAGTATGAACAAAATCATATAGTAAATCTTGAAAATATAAGTTATACAAATTTCTATCGTATAAATTTACCATGATAATTTAAATATAAATTAAAGACACAACATATCAATATAATGAATGTGCAAAAATATAAATAAACATTTAAGTATATACATATATATGATATTTATCATATTTATAGCATTATATATATATATATATATATATATATCCATGCAAAAATATATAATTATAATATGCAACAATATAAATTGCAGATAAGTAAATTACGACGGTTATTATTTTAACAAATCAAACTCATTAATTAATTATTAATTCATAATAAATGATAACGGTTGATTTTCGTCAATCAACGGTTATTATTTCCACAAATCAAAATCATTAATTAATTATTAATTCACAATAAATAATAACCGTTGATGGACGGAAATTAATAGTTAATATATGATAGTAACATTATTTTATTTGTTAGTAAAAATATTCTATTCCTATATCAAAATAACATTGTTATGAGATTTATATTTCTCTAACATTTCTCAAGATCCTTCACTCATTGATTTCTCTAAATTTTGAAGCAATGACCAATGGTTCTCTTAGCATCTATTTACGGGAAAAGTTTTATCATGCAAATGATAAAAGTAATCATAAAATATTATTAACACAACAATTATTCACAAACTTCTCCATGCGAGTTTCTTGAAGTTTTGTTTTTAGATTCAACAACTTCACATGATTTTTGCATTATATGTTCGAAGGGACTCTAAACGTGATCATTAAAAGATAATTGAAAGAAACATAAAATAATACACTTGAATGCAATAATTCATCACCAATTATTATTATTGAAAACTAAGGGGGCGTTTGGTTGAGGAGAAATTTTTTGAATACTAGGAAAATGTAATTGATAGGAAAATGGTTGGAAAGTGAGTTTGGTAAGAAAATGTAAAAAAAGTTGTTTGGTAGGCCAAAATAATACTGGGAAAATTGAGTGAAATTCCTGAATGTGTGTTTGGTTGAAAATAAAATATTGATGGGAAAATTTATTAAAATTACAAAATAACCCTTTTAGAAATAACCCTTTATGAGATTGGTTTTAGGGTTTTATGTTTATCATGTAACATAACACAACTTCATTTTCCTACACACACATTAAAGAGGTGGGGTCCACATATTTTTCTTTCTCTTTCATCATTCCACTTTCTCTCTCCCTTTTTGTTGTGAGTGTTGGAAACAAAAGTTCAATTATGTAACATAACAT
The DNA here is from genome assembly GCA_032173675.1 of Gastrolobium villosum. Taxonomy (NCBI): domain Eukaryota; kingdom Viridiplantae; phylum Streptophyta; class Magnoliopsida; order Fabales; family Fabaceae; genus Gastrolobium; species Gastrolobium villosum. The sequence goes on along the minus strand of JAVKPL010006579.1, from coordinate 25,620 downwards.
TAATAAAACCCTTGGTTTTAATGTTATCAAATACAGAATAATATCATCTAATATGATATTATACAAAACACAATATAATATTAAAATTTCATTAAAACTTATAATATCGAACGTTATCTTTTAATTAATTATTAATTCACAATTGCATGGTGCATAGGGAAAGCCATAGGGAACGAACAGGGAAACAGACCCAGTGACCCCTCTTTCAAAACCGTAATCAGAAAAAATCTTCACTCTTCTCTGTTTTCTTTCTTCAGCTTCGAAAACCGTAAACTTCAAGTGGTTGTTACGGTTACCAATAATGGGGGAACGAGAAAGAAGAGCGAGGGTTCAGGAAGCGACGATGTCGAAGAAGGTTCGATGAAGAAAGCAATAATGAAGAAAAAGAACAAGGAGGAGTTGCTTCCTTCGATGATCAAAAACAAGGAAAATAGATCAGAGGTTCATGCCAAGGCCAAGCATTAGAAGAAGCTCGAGGGGTAATATAGTCACCGATTATACCACTTTTTGAACTTCTCCAGATTCTAGGACAAATACCACCTTTCAGGAAGCAATCCTCAACAGTACTTTTCAGACAAATCACTTGCAATTATCGATAGATAGGCAACAAGGAAAGATGGGTAAAATTTATGAAAACTGTGAACCAAACGTGGAGTAATGAAAACGCAAGAATCACTTCCCCAGAAAACTTCAACAAACTCCTAAAACAAACACCCCCTATGGGAGTTACAAAGAAAGGGGTAGTTTTGTCCTAAATTTACTAACTATGTTAAATTGTTAAAAGATTAATGTATAAGGGGATTAATTGTTTGAATTAAATGTTGAGGGTGGTTTCATAAAACAACACCTAAGCATAAGCTGGTTTCATATAAGAGTTTATTGTTTGTTATATTATAGTAGGATATAAATTTATCTCCTACATATATAAAATGGTGTGGGTGAGAGAAAAAGAAAAAGTATTGACTCCACAAATTTTTATGTATGTAAGATATAAAATTTATTAAATAGTTAAAGAGAAATATAGTCAAAGAGAAATAAAAATATTTCATTCATGTAAAAAAAACTCAGTAAATGAATACGTAAACAGACCGTGCATTTTTTGTTTTTTATTTTGGTAGACAGCAGACCGTGCATTTACTTAATGGGTTAGTCAATTTACCTCGCAAGTAAAATGCGGTGATCCAAATTGGCTTCTGTTATTTTTAAGTTGATAATTTTAAAACTCATTTTGAATAAATCAAGAAATTTAATGGACTGATTCAATATATTTGGTTCGTGAGTCCTAAGTAGGATACCATTTTCTTTATTTACCAAAAAAAAAAGATACCCTTTTTTTTACTTTTTTGGACAGAAGAATGTTTCCCCGCCAAGCTGGAGTTTGTTTCATGTACATTGGAACATAGGTGCCTAAACTGCGATTGTGGCTCGTGACTAATGTAATCATAGCCTTTAATTGCAAGCACAGATCCCTAGTTTAACAAACTCTGATGTTATCATAAAATAGGAAAAATATTAATCATTTTAAATGACATAACTTATATCCTTTTATAACGGTAATATAACGGACGAAATATAATATAACGGTAATGTAACGGTGATGGAATGGAACCGTTGTGTAACGGTAATTGTAACGTTAATTGTAATAATGTTTTCTTTTGTAACAGTAATTGAAACATTAATTGTAATAGTGTTTTCTTTTGTAACGTCCATCCTTCATGGTTATAAGTAGGTGTGTGGTGTTAAGAAATAATATCAAAAAATTATTGGAAATTCTCTTCTCTCTCGTGACTCTTTCTCTCTCAATTCCCTCTTCTCCTCCTCTTATCCTTTCTGCAATCTTCTTCTTCTGTAGCATCTGCTACACAAAACCTCTTCACAATTTCACGTTCCCTTCCCCTTTCTTGAAGTAGGGAACCCAGAGAAGCATCAATTTCACTAGCCCTTACGGCGCCAGAGTTCCTAGCTACGGTGATCAGCGTTGTTCCGGGTCAAAGACTGAGGAATCAATGGCGATTGAGGATGATTTCATGGAGATTGAGGATGACTTCATGGAGATTGAGGATGGTTTCATGGAGATCGGGGATGATTTCATGGAGATTGATGATGATTTGATGGAGATTGATGATGATTTCATGGAGATTGATGGTTTCATGGAGATCGGGGATGATTTCATGGAGATTGATGATGATTTCATGGAGATTCAATATACATAATTGCTTGTTCTCTGTAACGCCTGGCAACTTGCAAGGATTAACGACTGTCCCCACACACTAACACGAGACTTTTCAGCGTGCTTTGTCCTCACTCGCACACTTCCCGGGAAAACTTCCCAGGAGGTCACCCATCCCAGAATTGCTCCAAGTCAAGCACGCTTAACTGTGGAGTTCTTCCGATCCGGGCTACCGAAAAGTAGATGCATCTTGTTAGTATAGGTAGTACCAATTAATTCTTATAAGCCATTCTCAACTGTACTGTCCCATACCAGCACAGTCTCTGGAATCCCTCTCTTTCCGGTGTTATTCGATTCATTCATGTACCCCCGTCGCTGGAAGCCTGCCAGGAGCCGCTCCTTGTCCGTGCCCTTGCGCACCGGCGATCACTCCCCGCCCTCGTCAGCGCCCGGGATGTTACATGCCCACCAGCTTCCGCCTGGTTCGTCCTCGAACCACACCGTACTGGATGAGAGGCCCTGCTCTGATACCACTTGTAACGCCTGGCAACTTGCAAGGATTAACGACTGTCCCCACACACTAACACGAGACTTTTCAGCGTGCTTTGTCCTCACTCGCACACTTCCCGGGAAAACTTCCCAGGAGGTCACCCATCCCAGAATTGCTCCAAGTCAAGCACGCTTAACTGTGGAGTTCTTCCGATCCGGGCTACCGAAAAGTAGATGCATCTTGTTAGTATAGGTAGTACCAATTAATTCTTATAAGCCATTCCCAACTGTACTGTCCCATACCAGCACAGTCTCTGGAATCCCTCTCTTTCCGGTGTTATTCGATTCATTCATGTACCCCCGTCGCTGGAAGCCTGCCAGGAGCCGCTCCTTGTCCGTGCCCTTGCGCACCGGCGATCACTCCCCGCCCTCGTCAGCGCCCGGGATGTTACATTCTCCTTTGTAGCGAGAGCATTTGGTTGCTGCCATTTTTTTTTTGTTGGATAAATGTAATTTTTTTTTTCTATTCTAATCCTTCTCGGTGAAGCACAAGTGCACATCGTCCCAATTTTTGTATTATTATCTAAATTATAGTAATTTATAAATTTGTCATTTATATTTTTGCACGTTATATATATACATACATATATATATATATACATACATATATATATATATATATATATATATGAACTCACAAATAGGTGGAACTCACACCTTTTTTTTGTCAACTCTCTCTCCTCCTTTATCTATCTTTCTCTCTCTCTTAAACTGACACAACTTTACATCTTTTAAATGACACACATTTTACCCCATAAAATAACACTAATTGTCTTATTGGCTAACTTAGGGACGTTTGGTATAGGAGAAATTTTTTTTAATCAGGTAAATATAGATAGTGGGAAAATGGTTGTAAACTAAAATTAGTGGAAAAATTTTAAAAAAATTATTTGGTAGACCAAAATATTACCAGGAAAATTGATTTAAATTTTCGAATTTCATATTTGATTGGAGGTAAAATATAAATGGGAAAATGGGTTTCAATTACAAAATTAACCCTTTTTATTTTTTGAATCTGATCAACTCTTGCCCAAAATGACAGTTTGTAAAAGGAACTTAATTGATGTCATTGTTTCAACAATTATTATTGTTATCCAAATGGTTTTCTTGAACCCAAAATATGAACTCAACTTTTACTTTTCCCATCAAACCCCAAAATGGTTAAGAAATTTTGCAAAGAAATCAAGTTGGCTGCGGAAAGAATTTTGCTACCCAAATTTTTTTAACTCTTGTAGGCAAATTGAAAACCCAATTCAGGGGCTTTGTTTAGTCCAAACATGTTACCAAAAAAAAAAAAAAAAAAACTCATTTCAAGTTGCTTAGGTATACTTGCCAAAATACCCTACCAAGGAGTTTGTTGATGGATTACAATCTCTTAATAATTACCTTTTTAACTCTTCACTTTACCTGATTTTTTTTTTCGCTTAGATTTCATTTTCCTTTATAAAGCCAAATCTTTAAGCTACGCATTCATTAACAAATATTTTTATCTAGATTGTCGTATGTTATTGCACATTCTTAATCTTCCCTTTAGCATGTTATTTTCTGCATGTTGTTTGGATCACGAATTTTACCTATTTTTTTATTTCTGAACACGAAATTATTCTTATTATAAAAAATAAAATTTAATGTATTTGAGTAAAAAAATATAAAAATAGCCGGAGTGTAAAACACAAGTCATAATTCACTAGTTTAACTAGTGTAATATAAATAAAATTATAAATATTTAATATTTTCTCAACCATTTATTTAGCTTAATAAGTTTTGAGATCAGATTAAACTTTTATAAGAACTGAAGTTGTATAAAGTATAAAAATGCTGGCATAAACAAAATTTAATTTTATTCAATTAAGGGAAGGTATTGATATTTTCTCTTTTCATAAACAGGGGTATTAGAAATAGAAATGTGATTCACAAGTTGTTATTTTGCTAATGAGAATAAATAAAATGATTATTCTCATTATGGTAGTGGTGCTGGTACCGCTGAGCAAGGTAAAAAGCGCGAAATAGAGGCATGTCAGTGGTAACAAAAAGGAAGAAGAAAAATTAAATAAGAAGTTGAAATAGAAATCTCAATCGCAACCGCATGAGAGAGAGAGTGTGTGTGTGTGGAGGTGCATCATAACATCATAATAAGCATAACACCTCGGAAAATTAAATGTGAAATTATTTGATGAAATATGGGTTTAAGAGGGAAGGATTAGTGAAAATCCGAGAATTAGGGCCAAAATGGGCTAAAAGGGCAAAATGGTAATTTGCCAAAAACGTGAACCGAGGCATGAAAAATGGAGTTAGAGATTTAATATGACAAAAATAATGCTGGAAATGGAATCAGGACGGAAAATTGAGTGAGTAGGCAAAATTGTGAAAAAGTGATGAATAGTGATTTTTAAGTGTTAAATACTGTGGTACGAGTGTACCGATAAGTGTGAAATTTTTATCAATATTTTGGAGAAAGAAAAATATGACATGGACTGGAAAAATACGTAGATTAAGAATATATGATCATAATTTTTATCGGAGTTGAACTTAGATCGCGTGTGGGACCCGTGTGACCGAAGTCACTTGGCCCCCACCTCTTTTTCTTCTTTCCTTTCCTTCTTTCCTCCTCATTTGCCCGTGCGCCCCTGCTGTGAAGAAAAAGAAAACCCACCCATTCTTCACATTCTCACCATTTCTTCAATTCTTCACCAAATCACTTGATTTTGGTGTTGAAATCTATTGTAAACAACCTTCTAGATCCATTGGTAGCACTTAGAAGCCATGAAACCACCTCCTTGGGGCGAAAATGGACAAACTCAGATTCGAACCCTTTGATGTTCTTGGAGTTTTTGGAGTTTTTGGATCTCTTTTGGATTGATGGAGCCTTGGTGGTGTTCCTACACTTGATGGTGAGTATATTTATGGTACTTTTATGGTTGGATTCATAGATCTAGGAATTTATGCTTTAAACCTTTGATTTTAGATGTGTGATGATAGAGAGCCCAAATGGAAAAATGGTATTAGATGAAAAGGCCTTAGAATGATGCATGAAAGCTAGAAATGCTATGATAAATTTTGGTGAAAAAGTTGGGTTTTTAACTTAGGAAAATTTGTGGAAATTTCATGAAAATGGGTAAGTGATGTAATTGAATAATTGAATGGTGGACCATTGGTATAGATTGATAATATGATTATATGATTAGTATGAGTGTTAAAATGAATGGAAATGCCTTGGGGCATACCTTGTGAGGAATCCGAATTATGATGAAAATTGAGGAAAAATGAAATAAAAATGATGTAGTGGAAGTTGAATGATTGAAGATGATGTTTAATTGGATGATGCTATAGTGTGGTAAAGTGGAATGAGAAGAAAGAATGTGTGATGTATGGTGAATTTGGTAAATTAACCTATAAAAGAGATTGAAGTAAAATGATATGGAAATATGGCCCTTGGCCTAGGTGATTTAAATAATGATTAATTGTGTAAATGAATGGTTTACATTGGAATTGTATTGATAATCATGTTGTGGATTATCTAGGTTGCCTCCTTTGGACGCTTTGGAAGCGGGTAAGCTTGGAGCTTACGTTTGGAGCATGGGCTCGGTATTGAGGTAACCATTGGAACTGGGGTTTAGCCCTTGTGTGCTCCACCACACCTAGTGGAAGGTTGTGGTTGGATTATGTGATTATGACATTGTATGATTGTGTGCTTGTATGCATATTGCTTGATTTTGTGAAAATTGTTTGGTCACTGGCCAGTTGACGTGTGTGGAGTTTGGACATCCGCTGGATCATTTCGTGACGGAATGCCAGTTGGAATGTGCCATGGAGTCGACTCTGGGAGCGGCGCCAGGATGATCCAAACGGGGACGTCCGCCGGATAGGGCTCATGAGGAGTTCCGGTTGGGTATTGCCATGGAGTCTTCTCAACCATGGGAGAGGCGCCAGGACTGTCTCGGGAGTTATATGATGGAGTCCTTGAACATGAATCCATGAGTGGATGTTCTCGGGTTGTCTCCAGTTGATGGGTGATATTGTATTACATGCACATTATATGATGTTGTATTTGCACATTGAGTGAGCCATGGGGTGGAGAAACCTCCAGGGCCCTTGGTTTACTGAGATATATTTATATATCTCACCCCGTGTTGTGGGGCATCATTTCAGGTCAGGTTGAGCCTGGAAGAGTGGAGCATGAGGTGCATGTTGGAGGCACCATGGGATGAGCATTGGATAGGGACACATCTTGCATATGATGTATGCTTTAGACTTAGGTCATGAATCTATGCATGTTGAAAATGCCATGCTTAGTAAGCCCATGAACACATGTTAGATCCTTCAATATGATGTATATGTAGGACATGAGAATATATTGTATAGTTGAGTGAGCATGGGACTTGTCCATTGCCACATTCATTGTAATTGAAGTCTTGGTGAATATGTTGTGAAATGGACCATATTTGATGTAAATTGGCCATTATATTAAAGACTATATAAATGTTGCATAATTGAATGAAAATGCATGTTTGAAGGGGCCTAGTCCCTAGATTATAGTATGTTTAAAGTGTTGTGTGGAGTACTAGGCGTTTGGGATGGATTACACAACCCTTCTTGGGCTTAAAATGCTGTAATCTGTCATTTTTACTGCAGAGTAATCGATTACCCAAGCATGGTAATCGATTACCATGCAACAGGGGACGAAATTTGGCTACTGTCTTCACTGGTAATCGATTACTGAGGCTTGGTAATCGATTACCATGTGAGGTAATCGATTACCCAAGCTTGGTAATCGATTACCAGAACAGAGGATATGAAAAATTGGCTACTGCCTCATTTTTGACAGGTGGTAATCGATTACCACCCACTGGTAATCGATTACCACAGTGTAAATTTTGAAAATTTAAGTTTTTCTAGACTAAAAGAAAGGGGTTTAACTCGATGGGTAGAACTCCAAATGATTCGTGGTTTGAAACCACGCGTAGCTTACGTAAAGGGTTAGAACTTGGTAAGAATTGAAAATAAGTTGATGGGTTTAAATGAGTTGAATAAAAAGAAAGATTAGTGCTGTTGTCAAGCTGAATGCTTCCGCGTATTGCAATTACAATTATAGTGTTGTTTTAATTGATTACGGAAAAGGTTATGGTTATAAAAAGGAATGTGATAAAAGGAAAAAAGTTTGCCCGTAATTTAATTAACCCAATTACTGTGATTGTAACTGCGCTTAATATCATAATCAATGTTAACAATACCGGTACGTAACGGGCTGTTACATTTTATGGTATCAGAGCAGTTTCTTTAGGGAACTCTGATGAGTGTGTAATTGAGGTGAGTGCTGTATAGTTGTACGTAGACTCTTATTGACTGCTACACATGTGATTCCTTAGTTTGGGCCTGATCAACCCATTTCTTTGTGTTCAGTGTGTGGTCAGTATAAGATGCCTTCGTGACAACCCTGGAGCACCAATGCCAGTCTTTAGGCTCAGGTGGTGGGTGCAGTGTTGACTGCCCACGGATGGATATGTTAGTGAGTAAATTTGATGTAATTGAGGACTTAGTGAGTTAATGATGTTATGAATTGTTGTATAATGTGGTAGTATGTTTGTATACTGATGATTTATGCAATAAAAAAATTTATGGTGCTATTGGATTGTTGTAACTTAGTGAAATTGGTGGTAATTGATGAAAATGTGAAATGTAAACATGTATTGTAATGAATAGAAATAAAGGAAGGTGTGTTGGTATATGTAAATGATTCGAATTGATATTATGATAATGATGTTGGTAAGTCTTCCCAAATTGTACGGGGAGTTAGAATAGTCGAGTATATGTGGAATTGATACATGAGTACGGAATTGTAATTAAAGAAAATTGTTAATGGAAATCTTGGGCATGTTGCCTTTAATGGGAGAAATCAGTGATGAATTATGTGTTAAGTTGTGGAGATGATTAGTTGAACTTGTAAGTATGATATAATGTATGACAGTTAATGAATGAATTGATGGTTGAAAGCTTTGAAATGACTGATGTGAGGTATGAATTGTAATGTGTGGTCCATTGAGCACCAGTTAAATGTCTTGAGGAAGTGATCCGCCGTTGTGTTTAGGCGAAAGTTGGTAAACCTGTAAGGGATGGATTCAAACGTTTAGCACAAAAATGGTGCTTGTTAAAGGTAAAGTGTTGAGGTGAAATGGTACGTTATAGGTTAAGAACATGAGAAAAGCAAAATGTGGATATACGAGTTGTGGCTAAGTGCCAAAAATGAGGATTTGCCCCTCAGAAACTAAAAGTATAGTAAGCGGGAATTAGATGATTACCCGGTGAATTGCACTGAGAGGCTATGAAATTCCATAATAGTGTTTAATGTGGAATAAGAAATGTGGAACAATTGATGACAAGAGTTAATACTCCGTGGAAATAAAGAGCAAAGAAAGATAATTGTGACCGTAATGTGTCAGTAAGTAATAGTTGCCTGTGTGGCATAGATTGAACAGGATGTGGTATGACCCTATGGGGATAGTTGTTGATAGATTAACTAGGTAGGAGAACCCTCCAAGAGAAATTATGGGCTATATGTGTGAGGTAGCCGGACTTGTGAAAAGAAATTGAAAAGAAATTGAAAAGAAATTAAAGCAATTGGCTTGGTAAAGCAGAGATAGTGCACAACTGTGTGGTGCACTTCGGTTGTTCACATATGGTGTCACCGGTTGAGATTGAGATTGGGAAGGACTTGAGGTCTCCCATTGGGCCTTTGAGAGGCAAGACTATTGTGAAATGTGGCTGAAAAGCCAAAAGATAAAAATGTAAATAATTATTTTGGTGTCCGCGCACTGGATGAGGCTTCTTGGGTACGGGGGACTGAGATTCTCTGGCTGTATCCCGAGTTAGCATATGTGCACAGTTGATTTTGCGGACAAAATTCCTAAAAGATGGGGTGAATATAACACCTCGGAAAATTAAATGTGAAATTATTTGATGAAATATGGGTTTAAGAGGGAAGGATTAGTGAAAATCCGAGAATTAGGGCCAAAATGGGCTAAAAGGGCAAAATGGTAATTTGCCAAAAACGTGAACCGAGGCATGAAAAATGGAGTTAGAGATTTAATATGACAAAAATAATGCTGGAAATGGAATCAGGACGGAAAATTGAGTGAGTAGGCAAAATTGTGAAAAAGTGATGAATAGTGATTTTTAAGTGTTAAATACTGCGGTACGAGTGTACCGATAAGTGTGAAATTTTTATCAATATTTTGGAGAAAGAAAAATATGACATGGACTGGAAAAATACGTAGATTAAGAATATATGATCATAATTTTTATCGGAGTTGAAGTTAGATCGCGTGTGGGACCCGTGTGACCGAAGTCACTTGGCCCCCACCTCTTTTTCTTCTTTCCTTTCCTTCTTTCCTCCTCATTTGCCCGTGCGCCCCTGCTGTGAAGAAAAGAAAACCCACCCATTCTCTCTTCTCTCACCATTTCTTCAATTCTTCACCAAATCACTTGATTTTGGTGTTGAAATCTATTGTAAACAACCTTCTAGATCCATTGGTAACACTTAGAAGCCATGAAACCACCTCCTTGGGGCGAAAATGGACAAACTCAGATTCGACCCCTTTGATGTTCTTGGAGTTTTTGGAGTTTTTTGATCTCCTTTGGATTGATGGAGCCTTGGTGGTGTTCCTACACTTGATGGTGAGTATATTTGTGGTACTTTTATGGTTGGATTCATAGATCTAGGAATTTATGCTTTAAACCTTTGATTTTAGATGTGTGATGATAGAGAGCTCAAATGGAAAAATGCTATTAGATGAAAATGCCTTAGAATGATGCATGAAAGCTAGAAATGCTATGATAAATTTTGGTGAAAAAGTTAGGTTTTTAACTTAGGAAAATTTGTGGAAATTTCATGAAAATGGGTAAGTGATGTAATTGAATAATTTAATGGTGGACCATTGGTATAGGTTGATAATATGATGACATGATTAGTATGAGTGTTAAAATGAATTGAAAAGCCTTGGGGCATACCTTGTGAGGAATCCGAATTATGATGAAAATTGAGGAAAAATGATATAAGAATGATGTAGTGGAAGTTGAATGATTGAAAATGATGTTTAATTGGATGATGGTATAGTGTGGTAAAGTGGAATGAGAAGAAAGAATGTGTGATTCATGATATAATTGGTAATTTGATCTATAAAAGAGATTGAAGTAAAATGAATGATTATTTGAGATTTAATGTTTGATTGTGGAAATGGATTGATATATCATGTTGTGGATTATCTAGGTTGCCTCTTTTGGACGCTTTGGAAGCGGGTAAGCTTGGAGCTTACGTTTGGAGCATGGGCTCGGTATTGAGGTAACCTTTGGAACTGGGGTTTAGCCCTTGTGTGCTCCACCACACCTAGTGGAAGGTTGTGGTTGGATTATGTGATTATGGCATTGTGTGATTGTGTGCTTGTATGCATATTGCTTGATTTTGTGAAAATTGTTTGGTCACTGGCCAGTTGACGTGTGTTGGTTTGGACATCCGCTGGGTTCATCCTACGGGAAAATGCCAGTTGGAATGCCATGGTGTTGACTCTGGGAGCGACATCAGGATGATCCAAGCGGGGGACGTCCGCCGGATAGGGCTCATGAGGAGTTCCGGTTGGGTATTGCCATGGAGTCTTCTCAACCATGGGAGAGGCGCCAGGACTGTCTCGGGAGTTATATGATGGAGTCCTTGAACATGAATCCATGAGTGGATGTTCTCGGGTTGTCTCCAGTTGGTGGGTGATATTGCATTGCTTGCATATTGTATGATGTTATATTTGCACATTGAGTGAGCCATGGGGTGGAGAAACCTCCAGGGCCCTTGGTTTACTGAGATATATTTATATATCTCACCCCGTGTTGTGGGGCATCATTTCAGGTTAGGTTGAGCCTGGAAGAGTGGAGCATGAGGTGCATGTTGGAGGCACCATGTGATGAGCATTGGATAGGGACACATCTTGCATATGTTTTATGCTTTAGACTTAGGCCATGAACTTGTGCATGTTGAAAATGCCATGCTTGTATGTTCATGACTACTTGTTAAGTCTTTCAATTTGATGTATATGTAGGACTTTAGTATATATTGTATATTTGAGTGAGCATGGGACTTGTCCATTGCCACATTCATTGTATTAGAAGCCTTGGTGAATATGTTGTAAAATGGACCATATTTGATGTAAAATGGCCATTATGTTAAGGACTTTGTATATGATACATAATTGAATGAAAATGCATGTTTGAAGGGCCTAGAGCCTAAATTATAGTATGTTTAAGTGTTGTGTGGAGTACTAAGAGGTTAGGGATGGATTACACAACCCTTCTTGGGCTTAAAATGCTGTAATCTGTCACTTTTACTGCATAGTAATCGATTACCCAAGCATGGTAATCGATTACCATGCAACAGGGGACGAAATTTGGCTACTGTCTTCACTGGTAATCGATTACTGAGGCTTGGTAATCGATTACCATGTGAGGTAATCGATTACCCAAAGTTGGTAATCGATTACCAGAACAGTGGAATGTGAAAAATTGGCTACTGCCTCATTTTTGACAGGTGGTAATCGATTACCACCCACTGGTAATCGATTACCACAGTGTAAATTTTGAAAATTTAAGTTTTCTAGACTAAAAGAAAGGGGTATAACTTGATGGGTAGAACTCCACATGGTACGTGGTTTAAAACCACGCGTAACTAATGTAAAGGGGTAGAACTTGGTAAGATATGAGCTTAAGTTGATGGGTTTAAATGAGTTGAATAAAAAGAAAGAGTAGTGGTGTTGTTAAGCTGAATGCTTCCGCGTTTTGCATTTACAATTATAGTGTTGTTTTAATTGATTACGGAAAAGGTTATGGTTATAAAAAGGAATATGATAAAAGGAAAAAGTTTGCCCGTAATTTAATTAACCAATTACTGTGATTGTAACTGCGCTTAATATCATAATCAATGTTAACAATACCGGTACGTAACGGGCTGTTACATTTTATGGTATCAGAGCAGTTTCTTTAGGGAACTCTGATGATTGTGTAAGTGAGGTGAGTGCTGTATAGTTGTACGTAGACACTTATTGACTGCTACACATGTGATTCCTTAGTTTGGGCCTGATCAACCCATTTCTTCATGTTCAATGTGTGGTCAGTATAAGATGCCTTCGTGACAACCCTGGAGCACCAATGCCAGTCTTTAGGCTCAGGTGGTGGGTGCAGTGTTGACTGCTCCACAGAAAGATATGTTAGTAAGTAAATTTGGTATAATTGAGGATTTAGTGAGAATAAATTGTGATACTGTCATTGAGGACGTAGTGAGAATGAATTGTGATATTGTCATTGAGGATTTAGTGAGAATGAAATTGTGATAAGATGCATAACCGTTTTGGGTAGAATACTACCATAACTGAATGTGGTCTTATGGTGAGAAAGTATGATGAAGTGAGTTGATATTGGTATGGTAATGTTGGTAGTCTTTCCTAAATGTATGGGAGTTAGGACAAGTGAGTATATGTGAGAATTAGTGGTATATCTTTGACATGGTGGGGAATTGGAACCCCGATGAATTTGTGAAAAATTTGAATATGAGTGTTTATATGTAATATTGGATACCTTAGGGTACAATCATAAGGTTATAAGACCCTTGATGAGGGCATACACATGGATGACTTGATATGCTTGGAGGTAGAAGTCAATTGAAATTTCAAATTTTGGATTGAGGATTGTGAGTAACTTAAGAGAACTATGGAAATGATGGGACGGATAATTCAATGTTGAATTGGGACTTTAGTCCATGAAGATGTAATGCTGGTTAGATGTAAATGAGGATATCATATGTATAAAACGTAAAGTATAAGAAGTTGAGGAAAATTTGCCATGAAAGGCATTGAATGAATTTGATTGAAAGTATGAAGGTTCATAATATATTGATGGTTGGACTTGATAAATGTGAGGTGAGAAAATATAACTGAGTGTGGTGTATTAATTGTACTAATATGCTTCCATAATGTTGAGTAGCATTGAAATGTTGAGGATGTGGTGTAACTATATGTGGATAGTGATCCTGTGATGGCTAAGTGTTAATGTATATATATGTATTGTGAAGGCCGGGGTGCCTGAATGTATATTTGTATTGTTTTGAGTTAGTAAACTCCGTGGTAAAAGAAAAATTATTTTTGGTAAAAGAGCAATGATGTAAGTGAAAATCCCTATGATGGGAAATGTTTGAAGAGGTTGTCTCTTTGGAGTGTCATTGGATGCTCAATGTGGTGTGGGATTCATGATGGAGTCCCGGTGTGCAAGTTATACCATGGCACACATGTTGGTAATAATGTGGCAATTAAAATTGTCCTGGGTTTCCCTTTGTGGATTGAATCCTAAGAGGTGTTGCTCTTGGAAGTCCCAGGCGAGCACTGCTCGAAGTTGATAATGTATCTGGTGGTCCGGATGCGCTGAATGCATGGACTTGTATGGAAGGACACTCTTGGTGTCATAGTGAAATCTTGAGAGAAAAGTGATGTCAGTTTAATGAAGTGGACCTTCTACAGTGTTGAGCATGGTTGCTATGAGTCATGATGGACAATGGATTAGGACTGTACCGAACATGGGTACTGTTATGAATTGAAAGTTTTGTGCCAAAGTATGAGAAAGATGTTGCAATCACGTGGTGGCGATTATGTTATGGACTCAGACTAATAACTAGGCAAGTTAAATGAGTATATTGTTGAGAAAAGAACCATATTGGAAAGTTATAGTGAATGGTGCAATAGTAAGATAGAACTAGTATGCCATTATGTATCTATATAAGAATTTGTTTGCCGTTATATACGGATTTGATGTGAATGTGTTTATCTGTGTGGCTATCTCCGTATGGATTATGTTCCCGGAGATTATTATTATTATTTTGTATAAGTAAAGTGGTGCGAGGTAGTACCTTGAGTTGGTTGGACTGTTAGTACAGCCGTTGGCATGTTACCTCTTCTTGCGTGAATTATAAGGACAGATTCTCTGATTGGTGGGGCATTGCACCTGGGGCCCTTAGGACAGCAAGAGCTCGAGGGGTTAAACCTGGGATGTTCTTACCCATTGCATTAGAGGATTGTATCTTGTGAGGAACGCAAGAGGTGAATTTGGATAACTGTAAGTGAACAGTAATATGCCTAATATGATGAAATGTGAGAGGTGCCATGAGATGACAGTTTGAATTATGAAAGTGAGCACTCGGAGATGTGCATGAGTGTATACCAAGTGTGGTAGTATGGAATTATGGTTTCTCAGAAATTGTGAAATGAATTATTGGATTATCACCCTATGTGAAGGGAATGGAAAATTGATTAGTGATGATGGATTGAGTCAAAGTTTTATGTAAAGGCTTGTGATGGTGAGATGTTAAGTTAAGTTGGTGGCCTGAATGGCCAAGGATGTTAATAAGGGATTAATTGTGATTTATTCAAGTAAGAAGGTGTGATGCTAGTTGTTAAATAGAAATGTATTTGGTAAAATGAAAGGTTGATATCCTTACCCTGGTGGTAGAGTTACTGATGGAGCAGTATAGATGCAAAAGTATCGTGAGTGATGTGTTGAAAATACACAATGTTGATGTTGTTTTGTGGCTAGGTATCAAGATATATGATTGAGGGTGCTAGTAGCACTGTGAATAGTCCGAGAGACTCGTGTAACGGCCGATATGAAATTATGGAAGTAATGATAGTGGTGGATTTAGTCCTTGTGACATGATGAATAGGCTTTAAAAATCCCTATATGATGGGACAGGTATGAGAAAGAGATGATGTGTGACCTTGGAGTGATACATATTGGTTGAAAAATGATAATGAAGGTGAGGCGTATTGAATGAAATGATAATGAAGGTGAGATGTATTGAATGAAATGACAATGATGAAGGAGAGGTGTATAGAGTGAAATACATGTGAAATTGATAACATGAGTACGGAATGGTGATTAAAGAAAATTGTTAGTTGAAATCTTAGGCATGTTGCCTTAAATGGGAGAAATCAGTGATGAACTGTGTGTCAAGTTTGGAGATGATTAATTGAAATTGCAAGTATGATCTAGTGTATAAAATTAATGAGTGAATTCATGGGTTAAGGCTTGAATTGGCCGATTTGATGTATAAAGTGAAACGTGTGGTCCATTGGATACTAGTTAAAGGTCTTGAGAAAGGGATTTGCCATTGTGCTTGGGCGAAAGTGGTGAAATTGTAAGGTTAGATTGACAGTTGAGCACAGAGATGGTGCTTGTTAAAGATAAGGTGTTGTGGTGAAAATTGTACGTTGTAGGTTAAGAAACATGAGAAAAGAAAAATGTGGATATACGAGTTGTGGCTAAATGCCAAAAATGGGAATTGCCCCTCAGAAAGTAAAAAGTATGGTGAGCGTAAACTAGATGATTACTCGGTGAGTTACACTGAAAGGCTGTGAGATTCCATAATAGTGTCTAATGTGGAATAAGAAATGTGAAAGAGATTGATGACAAGAGTTAATACTCCGTGGAAATAAAGAGCAAAGAAAGATAATTGTCACCGTAATGTGTCAGTAAGTAATAGTTGCCTGTGTGGCACAGTTTGAACAGGATGTGGTATGATCCTATAGGCATAGTTGTTGATAGGCGAACTAGGTAGGAAAACCTGCCAAGAGAAAATATGAGCTATACGTGCTAGGTAGCCGGACTTGTGAAAAGAAATTGAAAAGCATATGAAAAGAAATTGGCTTGGTAAAGCAGAGAAGTGCACACTGTGTGGTGCACTCCGGTTGTTCACATGTGGTGTCACCGGTTGAGATTGGAATTGGGATGGACTTGAGGTCTCCCATTGGGCCTTTGAAAGGCAAGACTATTATGAAATGGGGCTGAAAAGCCAAAGAGCTAGAAATGTAAACAATTATTTTGGTGTCCGCGCACTGATGGAGCTTCTTGGGTACGGGGGACTGAGATTCTCTGGCTGTATCCCGAGTTAGCTTATGTGCATAGTTGATTTTGCGGACAAAATTCCTAAAAGGTGGGGTGAATATAACACCTCAGAAAATTAAATGTGAATTTATGTGATAAAATATGGGTTTAAAAGGGAAGGATTAGTGAAAATCCGAAATAGGGCCAAAATGGGCTAAAAGGGTAAAATGGTAATTTGCCAAAAACGTGAACCGAGACATGAAAAATTGAGTTAGAAATTTAATATGACTAAAATAACGCTGGAAATGGAATCAGGACGGAAAATTGAGTGAATAGGCAAATTTAGGAAAAATTGATGAATAGTGACTTTTTAAGTGAAAGATACTGCGGTACGAGTGTACCGATAAGTGTGAAATTTTTATGAGAATTTTGAGGAAAGAAAAATATGACATGGACTGGAAAAATATGTAGATTAAGAATTTGTGATAATAATTTTTATCGAGATTAAAGTTAGATCGCGTGTGGGACCCGTGTGACCGAAGTCACCTAGCTTCCCCCTCCTTTCCCCACGCCCTCTCTCCTCTTTTTCCTTCTCCTTCCCGTGGGTTCCCTTTTCATTTGCAAAAACATGAACCATTCTCTCTTCCCTCACCATTTCTCCAATTCTTCACCAAATCACTTGATTTTGGTGTTGAAATCTATTGTAAACAACCTTCTAAAGCCATTGGTGGTACTCTTAAGCCATGAAACCACCTCCTTGAGGCGAAAATGGACAAACTCAGATCCGACCCTTAGGTGTTCATGGAGTTTTTGGGAGTTTTTGGATCTCTTTTGGATTGATGGAGCCTTGGTGGTGTTCCTACACTTGATGGTGAGTAGATTTGTGGTATTTTTGTGGTTGATTTTGTAGATCTAGAAATTATGCTTTGAATCTTTAATCTTAGATTTGTAATGATAGAGAGCTCAAATGGAAAAATGCTATTAGATGAAAATGCCTTAGAATGATGCATGAAAGCTAGAAATGCTATGATAATTTTTGGTGAAAAAGTTAGGTTTTTAACTTAGGAAAATTTGAGGAATTTTCATGAAAATTGGTATGTGGTGTAATTGAATAATTGAATGGTGGACCATTGGTATAGGTTGGTAATATGATTACATGATTAGTATGAGTGTTAAAATGAATTGAAAAGCCTTGGGGCATACCTTGTGAGGAATCCGAATTATGATGAAAATTGAGGAAAAATGATATAAGAATGATGTAGTGGAAGTTGAATGGTTGAAAATGATGTTTAATTGGATGATGGTATAGTGTGGTAAAGTGGAGTGAGAAGAAAGAATGTGTGATTCATGATATAATTTGTAATTTGATCTATAAAAGAGATTAAAGTAAAATGAATGATTACTTGAGATTTAATGTTTGATTTGGAAATGGATTGATAATCATGTTGTGGATTATCTAGGTTGCCTCTTTTGGACGCTTTGGAAGCGGGTAAGCTTGGAGCTTACGTTTGGAGCATGGGCTCGGTGTTGAGGTAACCTTTGGAACTGGGGTTTAGCCCTTGTGTGCTCCACCACACCTAGTGGAAGGTTGTGGTTGGATTATGTGATTATGGCATTGTGTGATTGTGTGCTTGTATGCATATTGCTTGATTTTGTGAAAATTGTTTGGTCACTGGCCAGTTGACGTGTGTTGGTTTGGACATCCGCTGGGTTCATCCTACGGGAGAATGCCAGTTGGAATGCCATGGTGTTGACTCTGGGAGCGACATCAGGATGATCCAAGCGGGGGACGTCCGCCGGATAGGGCTCATGAGGAGTTCCGGTTGGGTATTGCCATGGAGTCTTCTCAACCATGGGAGAGGCGCCAGGACTGTCTCGGGAGTTATATGATGGAGTCCTTGAACATGAATCCATGAGTGGATGTTCTCGGGTTGTCTCCAGTTGGTGGGTGATATTGCATTGCTTGCATATTGTATGATGTTATATTTGCACATTGAGTGAGCCATGGGGTGGAGAAACCTCCAGGGCCCTTGGTTTACTGAGATATATTTATATATCTCACCCCGTGTTGTGGGGCATCATTTCAGGTTAGGTTGAGCCTGGAAGAGTGGAGCATGAGGTGCATGTTGGAGGCACCATGTGATGAGCATTGGATAGGGACACATCTTGCATATGTTTTATGCTTTAGACTTAGGCCATGAACTTGTGCATGTTGAAAATGCCATGCTTGTATGTTCATGACTACTTGTTAAGTCTTTCAATTTGATGTATATGTAGGACTTTAGTATATATTGCATATTTGAGTGAGCATGGGACTTGTCCATTGCCACATTCATTGTATTAGAAGCCTTGGTGAATATGTTGTAAAATGGACCATATTTGATGTAAAATGGCCATTATGTTAAGGACTTTGTATATGATACATAATTGAATGAAAATGCATGTTTGAAGGGCCTAGAGCCTAAATTATAGTATGTTTAAGTGTTGTGTGGAGTATTAAGAGGTTAGGGATGGATTACACAACCCTTCTTGGGCTTAAAATGCTGTAATCTGTCACTTTTACTGCATAGTAATCGATTACCCAAGCATGGTAATCGATTACCATGCAACAGGGGACGAAATTTGGCTACTGTCTTCACTGGTAATCGATTACTGAGGCTTGGTAATCGATTACCATGTGAGGTAATCGATTACCCAAAGTTGGTAATCGATTACCAGAACAGAGGAATTGAAAAATTGGCTACTGCCTCATTTTTGACAGGTGGTAATCGATTACCACCCACTGGTAATCGATTACCACAGTGGAAATTTTGAAAATTTAAGTTTTTCTAGACTAAAAGAAAGGGGTATAACTTGATGGGTAGAACTCCACATGGTACGTGGTTTGAAACCACGCGTAACTAAAGTAAAGGGGTAGAACTTGGTAAGATATGAAACTAAGTTGATGGGTTTAAATGAGTTGAATAAAAAGAAGGAGTAGAGGTGTTGTTAAGCTGAATGCTTCCGCGTTTTGCATTTACAATCATAGTGTTGTTTTAATTGATTACGGAGAAGGTTACGGTTATAAAAAGGAATATGATAAAAGGAAAAAGTTTGCCCGTAATTTAATTAACCAATTACTGTGATTGTAACTGCGCTTAATATCATAATCAATGTTAACAATACCGGTACGTAACGGGCTGTTACAGGAAAGCTACTTTCCTTGTAATTATGGGGTATAACAGGTGAAATCTGACGACAAACTATTCTGAGTGCTGGGTCAGGTTCTGCATTTGAACAGAAGAGATGATCAATTTAAGAGATAGAGTATACTATAAATATCACAATGGAACTTGGAAGTATGCCAACCAGCATAGCTTACCCTCATACACTGTCCAAGCCCTTGGGTATAATGCATGATATGTGGAACTGTTCCCGTTCATATTCCAATCCCATGATTCAATTCCTGACACTGGATTTTCTCTGAATGAAGTTCGTGCATACATTTTTTCAAAAATAAATTCAAAGATTTAATTCTGACATTAAAAATGATAAATTAGAAACTGTAAAATCACAAGGCAATCTATAAAGGTTTACTTTAATATATCTGGCTTCCCTGGACATAGTACACTTGAATATTTCTCACCACTTGGACGCGAAACAAATACCTGAGACAATAGTCTTTTCATGTCAAAGAAGGTAATAGTATTAGCAATACGAAAGAAAGTATAATTAATTATCAGTGATGGTATTAGATTGTATATTTGTATTAGATACTCGAAAGACTAATCCTCAAAGTTGAGTTTAACTCACTCATAACCATATTCTAACAAGAACCACATATTGTATCACAATAAACACAAATCCGGTACACAAACCACATTGTATTATGTTCTTTATGAATATGCTCACTTCGAACTGAGTCATTATTTATAATGTCGCGAGTTACACCAACCCAAAATTTCAAGCTCATACATGCTCATGTTATGATTCTGTTATCAGGATTTTAGTGGATAACTGTGAATAAATATACGCCTGCACCAGCGATGTATAAACAAATGTCAAAAGACAGTTGATTAAAAGAAAAGCATGGATTTATGGTTAAATGGAAAATTTACATGGTATAAAAAGCCCAAGTTAACCAAAATGGCCAAGTACCTTATCCTTTAAAACCCCAGTCTTGTACTTCTATTCAGTAAGATTGGAGGCGGCTGTTTAGTATCCGCACCAGATAACTATGCACTTATGCTTTTGTCCACATTTTAAGCCTTGAGGGCTCTATGTAAGGAGGTATATCAGAGATATAAAAACAGTGATCAAATTTTTCATTTATAACTTATGCTTTAAGGCATAGTGGTTTTTATAAGTGCTATGCTCAAATGAGAAACAGAACCGCCCATGATACAAAGCAAATGCCTTGATTAATGCTGCTCTTTTCCAGATGAAGAAATGGGGTCTACTTAAAAAAAAAACATAATGCAAACAAGAATTAGCCCATCTTAGCAATTATCATATCTCTGCCTACATAATAAATATGATGCGCGTATGTGATAAATAAATCAATTTACTCAAAACTAGAGAGAAAAAAAGGGTGTACAACTTCATTCATCACAATTTAAATAAACATCGTGGAGTTAGACAGACATGTAAGTTCCAGTATCACCCATCTGAATTTTGAACTTCAAACTTAAAAGGATACAGTCAAACCACTAAGATTTTTAAAATGCTTAAAAGATAGCAACAAAGAATCATCCTGATAAGTTAGAATGAATAAAACTTACGGAAAACTGATTTGCTAAAACTGGTTTCTCTTCACATACTATAGGGAATAGTTGCCAACGCTGAAATTCACCTCTAAAACTTCTTCCAATGCTTCCTGCACTGAAGATCAGTTTGTCAACAACAAAAACAATGCATATTATAGACCTAACTTATCAAATAATGTTCTGGACAAACACAAATCAAGCAAATATTAGATGACATTAATGATTTTAATGTAAGTGTAACTTATTCTAAGATGGATATAATTAGAAATCAAAATCTACTTTACCTTTCAACATTTTACACTTAATTTGAATGCATACTAGTAGTAATCTAATTAGTTCAAGATAAATGCATTTTCCAGGACCTACATGCACATATTTTTTTCATACAAATACTACACGTCTAACTTAAATTCATAACCTAATTAGATCAAGGTACCATTAAGAGGCTCAATTTTTTATAAGGCTGGTTAATTTAGACAATCTTGTGCTTATCTTTTGGCTTTAGCAACGGAAAGAGAAATTCTAACTTATAAAAGATTGAAAGCCTACCCAATACCACCTAAAGGAACACCATGACAAGATGTTACATGATGCTTAGCAAAAGGATCAATCATTCCCCCTGCAAAAAGGATAGAAACAAGCAAACAAACAAAAGCATAAAACAGTGCGGGAAAGATAACCAGATGGACACTTCATAAGGACAAATCAAGATAGAAATTTATTGATAAAAGAATATTACCCTTCCTTTGGCAGCTTCTTCCCGAACATGGCGCCATAGCCGATAACCGATTGGAGCCTATCAAATCACAGAATAATCTAAGGATTGCTAAACCTATCAAATCTATGCTCCTATATTTTAAATATATTACAGCATTAAGCAAACAAATAAAATGATAGTGTTGATATATTATATATACCCAATATGGATAATGTAGCAAAGAATTCAAGTATTTAAGGGAGATGACATTTAAGGGTCTGGTCCTAAAACAGAAATAAAGAATGCAGAACGCTGAGATTTAAATTTCTTTTCAAAGGTTTGGTTGTGAAAGATATTAACCTGTTTTTCAAGATAATGCAGGGACACTGAATGTTAGGGCATCAATATTATATGAATATTCTTGACAAGTTGAGTATGACTAATAATTAATTAAGTCCTTAAATAAAATATTCCAGATCAGAGACCAATTGGAACAAGTTCATTACATACACGATTAAGGATTGTGCTGCAATTATCATGTCATCAAATCATAGGACTTAAATGTTCTTCTTATAACAAGTAAACTGTGAAAAGGAAAAGAACAAAAAAAAAAATTGATCTCACGAGTAGGTTTACCAGATGAATCATCTCTTTTAAAGACAAGGTGAATTCTAATGGAGCACTTCCTTCATTGTTTAATTTTCGCTGCCAGGTAAGTCCTGCAGGTTTCCCGGGGTCAACCTATAACACCTCAAGTATTTAAATGCTTATTTTAATGATATAATGAGAAATGAAAGTGATGGATTAGTGAAAATCCAAGTGTTATGGCCAAAAAGGGCAAAATTGTAAATTGCCAACCGTGTGTTAGGAGGCTTAAATACTGAGTTAGAGATTTCAAATGACAAAAGTAAGGTTGGAAATGGAATCAGGGCGAAAAATTGGGTAAATAGGCAAATTTGAGAAAAACCGATGAATAGTGATTTTAAGTGTTAAAATACTGAGTTGTGAGTGTACCAATAGGTGTGAAATTTTTATCAATATTTTGGAGAAAGGAAAATATGTTATGGACTGGAAAAATATTTAGATTAAGGATTTATGATCAGAAATTTTATTGGAGTAAAAGTTAGATCGCGTGTGGGACCCGTGTGACCGAAGTCACTTGGCCCCACCTCCTTTTCTTTCCTTCTTTCTCTC
This sequence comes from Gastrolobium villosum, assembly GCA_032173675.1. Classification (NCBI taxonomy): domain Eukaryota; kingdom Viridiplantae; phylum Streptophyta; class Magnoliopsida; order Fabales; family Fabaceae; genus Gastrolobium; species Gastrolobium villosum. The sequence continues at coordinate 2,366 of JAVKPL010006579.1, read as the reverse complement.
CTTTTCCTCACATCTCTCGCGCGCTCACAGGGGCAAGAAGGAGCCATTTTCACATTTCTCCATTTTCTTCCCATTTCTTCGTTTCTCCACCGAATCGCTTGATTTTGGTGTTGAAATCTATCGTAAACAACCTTCCAAAGCCATTGGTAGCATCTAGAAGCCTTGAATCCATCTCTTTGGCCGCGTTTCAAGCAAAATCAGATCCGACCCATGTATGATTTTTGAGATTTCTTGGAGTTTTGAGCTTCAAATGGTTTAGTGAAGCCTTGGTGGTGATCATACTACTCATTGTAAGTATATTTGTGGTCTCTTTATAGTTGATTCCATAGATCTATGAATATGTGTTCAAAGCTTTGATTTTAGATGTGTGATGATAGAGAGCCCAAATGCAAAAATGCTATTAGATGAAAAGGCCTTAGAATCATGTTTGTAAGCTAGAAATGCTATGTTAATTTTTGGTGAAAAATATGGATTTGTAACTTAGGCAAAATTTGAGGAATTTTGATGAAAAATGAGTTTTTGAGTAAATTGGATTTAATGATTGTTGTAGGGTGCCTCACACGGTTGGATTTGAGAAAAGTTGAATTGGAGCATACGTTTGGAACGGTATTGCTCGTGTTAAGGTAAACTCTTGGAACTTGGGTTTAATCCCTAGTGAGCTCCACCACACCTAGAGGAAGGTTGTGGTTGGACGATGTAGTTATGACATGATGTGTTTGTATGCTTGTATGCACATTGCTTGTATTGTGTGAAATTGTGTGGTCACTGATCAGTTGACAAGTGGAGTTTGGTCATCCGCTGGATTCATCCTTGTGAGAATGCCAGTCGGGTATTGCCGTGGAGTCGACTCTGGGAGCGGCGCCAGGATGATCCAAACGTGGGACGTCCGCCGGATAGGGCTCATGAGGAGTTCCGGTTGGGTATTGCCATGGAGTCTTCTCAACCATGGGAGAGGCGCCAGGACTGTCCAGGGAGTTATATGATGGAGCCCTTGAACACGAATCCATGAGTGGATGTTCTTGGGTGTCTCCAGGAGGATGGTGATATTGTTTTACTTGCATGCCATATTATGTCATTTTGATACATTTTAGTGAGCCATGGAGTGGAGAGAGCCTCTAGCTCCATTGGTTTACTGAGATATATCCGTATATCTCACCCCGTGTTTGGGGGACCACATTTCAGGTCACTATGAGCCGGGAGGAGCTTCGGGCAAGAAGCCCGTATAGTGGACGTTGGATGGACATGCGGTGCATTGGATTGCATGGCTTTTTGGAGGAGTTTATGGAGTGCACATAGCATACCATTAGTATTTTGAGACTTAGGTCATGAACATATTGCATGATGTTATTTTCCATGCTTTTGTTAGTGTTCATGGTCATATGCTAAGTCTTGATATGTTTTATTATTCATGGCTTGGATAACTGTATATTTTGAGTGAGCATGGGACTTGTCCATCGCCACATTCCTAGCCTTGGAGTCTTGATGTGTAATGATGTAAAAATGGTCCATATGTACATGTAAATGGCCATTATTTGAGAATGATGTAATTGATGTTAAACTTAAGGAAAATGCATGATGGAAGGGCCTAGAGCCAACATTAGGACATGATTATGTGTTATGTGGAGTACCAAGGGGTTAGGGATGGATTACACACCCTTTTTGGGGCTCAAAACAGCTGTAATCTGTCATTTTGCTGCATAGTAATCGATTACCCAAGCATGGTAATCGATTACCATGCAACAGGGGACGAAAATTGGCTACTGTCTTCACTGGTAATCGATTACTGAGGCTTGGTAATCGATTACCATGTGAGGTAATCGATTACCCAAGGTTGGTAATCGATTACCAGAACAGAGGAGGTCAAAATTTGGCTACTGCCTCATTTTTGACAGGTGGTAATCGATTACCACCCACTGGTAATCGATTACCACAGTGCAATTTTTGAAAATTCAGGTTTTTCTTGACTTAAAGAAAGGGGCATAACTTGATGGGTAGAACTCCAAATGATACGTGGTTTGAAACCACGCGTAGACAACGTAAAGGACTACAACTTGGTAAAAGATGAGAGTAAGATGGTGAGTTTAAATGAAATGAATAAAAAGAATGATCTATGATGTTAGAAAGCGTATGATTCCGCAAATGGCATTTACAATTATAGTATGGTTTTAATTGATTACGGAAAATGTATTTATGAAAAAGAAAAGGAATATGTTAAAAGAAAAATTTGCCCGTAATTTAATTAACCTAATCACTGTGATTGTAACTGCGCTTAATATCATAATCAATGTTAACAATACCGGTGTACAACGGACTGTACATTTTATGGTATCAGAGCAGTTTTGTTTAGGGAACTCTGATTGTTGTGT
>JAVKPL010006578.1:0-27092 GCA_032173675.1 Gastrolobium villosum | reverse complement strand
ATAGTACTAAACTCATGACTTTATTATGTTTTGTAAATGGTTACTTTTCATTATTACATATTTGCATTTTATCTAATATTTGTGAAATAACTAAAATGATCTTTACATTACTTTATAAATATCCTAACTTCTCGTCCACACACATATTTTATTAATTTTGTTTGTATCATTTACTTTCATCGTCCTCACATTTTTGTAACTGAATTTTGAAAAGAGTAAACTACTCATGCGTATTTTGTTTTCCTTCTAGTTCATTGTGGTTATTATGTCCTCACTTAAATTTAGACAATATTGAGTTTGACCAGAAACTGAGAAGGAAGCTAGAGAACCTGATCAATCGTTCGAATGTCCGGAGAAAGGCCACCATGAACGCAAAGCACCTAGTACAATCAAAGCATATAATACACTTATTCCTTATTCAAATAGAATTCAAAACAACCAAAAAAAACTCATACACCACTTACACGTGCATAAGGAATAGAGAGGAGGGGCGGAGAGAGTAAGAGAGACTTACAGTTCCATCTATAATTGCAGAAAGTGTAAGATAGTCAAAAACATCTGTACAATATCGCCAGGCATTTGCATTTCCATACTTTCTCTGGCATTCATCGTAAAATCCATAGACCTAGCAAAACGTTAAGTTACAAAATTAACATAAATTGGCATGATAAATTTTGACATTTCTCATTTATACTGTTTGCATTTCCACAATTTACACCTTATCTATAAAATCTAGCAATAGGAATTCATAAAATTTGACATTTCTTACTACAAGAGAACTAAAAAAGAAAAACTAGATTGATTGCTCATATGCGCATACACCGCCAAATCAATTATATAATCAAAGGACAGGACTTCTAATTTTTTCCAACAGAACAAAATTTCTTAAAGTCAACACAATTACTGATCCAGTCCAACTATGGAACCTAATCACAAAAAAGGAAATTGTCTCAAAATAAAAATAAAAGCATCGTCAGACATTAACTTTTGCATTTACCACCACCACCAAAACTTATCCATAACTTTTCTGTTGCGCATACCTCTCACACAGAACATAAGTGCATTCCAACGTACATTTTCAACCATGGTTGCTTTAATAAGCCGTTACTTCCAAGAAGAAGAAAGATGAGACTAAGGGTTCACTTGGATGTACTAGATAGGATAAAAAAAGATTCTTTTAAACGGAAATAAATAAGTACTTCATACATTTTTTAGCACGTTTGAATGAGATTTAAAAGAAAAAGGGAAAAATATAAGCTCTAGAAAAAGCACAAATTGTGCTCTTGTTTTAGGAATTCACTTGCTTTTATGTTTCCTATCACATATAAGTCTTCAAGGAAGTAAGAAAAGCTAAAGGACCAAATGAATCATTAGCGGCCATAGCTTGTTTCAAGTCTAATATAGTTTATGAGTAAATAAAGAATATAAGTTTTGCATAAGAACAATTTTACACCCAATGCAGCTCCAGTTAGTACTACGTAATTCCAAAGTAAATAAAGCTAAAAAATCAAACAAACTATTTTTTGTTTTTCTATATATAATATAATCTCCAGATAAACACATTAGTAGGGTCACTACTTCTTACAACATAATTTATGATAATAATTACTAAAAACTAAATATAACTAGAACCCATGACAACACATGCAGTTATATTTAGAACATGGCCTATAACCCCCACATTCAGTGATATACCAATAACCAAAACATACTTTCTCTCCAAAAGCCAAGGCAAAAATTACTATCCTGCAATATCAAAGGCAACTTTTCACTAAGTCCAGAAGTGTCAATTCCCGGTAGTAATGCATTGGTCAAGAAACAAATCAGGTAACCAATGAACAAAAACCCACCAAGGCTAACTAGTAGAGCTCACATCTTGGATCGCAGCAACCTGGTTTCTACTTTACTTATTCAATCCCAAACCTCAATCTACGGAAGATGAGATGCCGTTTGCATCCTGAACTACATTTGCTCCCAAGGTCTTTTGCAAACTTAAACAACCAACTTTAAACCTTCATTGCAATTTCAGAAAAATCCTACCCAGTAGACTCTTATAGATTACTTATTTCTTGTTAACAAACTTCAAAAGGACCAAATTTAGAATTGCCAAGGGCTTAATTCAAATTCTTGCTTGAACGTTGGCATTAGTCGACCATTGAAACTAATCCTGTCTCAGTGAATTCAACAGCACAAGCAATGTGGAAAATAACATAGTAAGGTGACATGCAATGAAATCATGCATATACTAAAACAATAAGGTTAAGAAATCTTCAATTTCAACAGCCCTCCCATTTAGTAGATACTGTTACTAAAAATAAAATCTAACAAGTCTAGAGTTATTCATCTCATTATTCTGGTGGTGACATGCAATGAAGTCATGCAAACAATCTCATCAAAAATGAATTTTACGCTTTGAATTAGCATGCAAGAATAACAAGAAGCATAAAACATTAAAAAATTATCCACTTTTGCAAAAGTTGTTACTTAAAATAAAATCCTACAAGCCTAGAAATAGAATAATTCATCTCAAGCACACTATCCAAGTACATGATAGAATAAAAGCATACCTGTGTTAGTTGTCTACTTTCATGATTTCCACGTAGAAGGGTAATATTAGCTGGGTATCTATAAAATAGAAAGAAAATAAAAGGATGCATAAATAAAAAGTAATTAAAAAACCACAACAATTCTAACATTTGAGATCCAAACATGATTAATAAATTACAAATTTACAACCATAAGGAAGCTAAAAACTCTTCTTAAATGCTTCCAACATCAAGATAAAACTTTGAAGTGAAAGTAATATTACTCAAAGTCACATGAACAAGTTAAGATAGAAGCAAGAAATCATGGAAATAGTACAATACCTGGCTTTTAGAAGCAAAAGGATGGTGAATACTTCAAGACTATTGTAACCCCGATCAACAAAGTCTCCCTGGCACACATTTAGCAAAAATATAGCACTCAAGAAAGGAAATACTGTAAAAAATTGCATAATGAAATCATCCAGTTTCGTGTAGTCCATACCATAAAAATGTAATTTGTCTCCGGCACATGACCACCGGTAGAGAAAAGTTTCATTAGATCATGAAATTGACCATGAATATCACCACAAACAGTTACTGGACTATTCACAGGCTGCACATTGGACTCCTCAATAAGGATCTCTTTAACCTGAGACATTAATTTAAAATTCAAAATAAAAAACCTGCAAACCTAGCACGATAATTACACAACAGTAACAGAAATTGAACCAGCAGAGTCAGTAGAGAAGGTCTCAATCGGGGACAAAAAAGCGACCTAAAGTTTCTTTCTGAGTTCTGACCTCGTTAGATGCAAATTGCACTTCCGATTTGAAAATTACGTAATTAATAAAAAATAAGAAGTAAATGATTGATCTAGTTCATTCGGAAAAGGAACCCTAGTAGCGTAACAAGTAAATTGAAAACCCTAAAAATGGAGAAAATGAAGAGCGGAATGCATACATATTCGCAAAGAAGTTGAAGCTCGTCTTCAAGAAGGTGTTGGCCATCCTTCACCTTCAAGATCCACTGGTCCAAATCCATATCTCTCTCTCACTCACTCTCTCTGTGCCCTCTCTGCGCTGCCAAAATGCAAAATGCAAAAAAAAACTACTACTAGGTTGCCACCAGTCAACAATGAACACCTATCTATTATAAACCAATTTTTAGGATCTTATTATTTTCTTTCTATTTCCAAAACCATATATGTATTTTTAATCACCAATGTGTGACTTATAATTATTTATAAAGCAACTTGCACACCCTTGACAAAAAGTAAATAAATAAAATAAAATAAATTAGAATTATGTTAGATGCTCAAACGCTAACACTAAGCGTTCCATGCAGACTCAATTTTGTAAATTGTAATAATTTATGGGATAAATTGTTATACGAGATAAATTTTATTTTTTATACAAATATCAAAGTTTGTGGGATTTTGTTATAAAAAAATAAAATAAAAGTTTGTGGGATTTATATTTTTTTTTCTCTTCTTTTCACATGACTCCACATATTTTATGTATGTGTGTACGAGATAAAATTATCATTTATAATATAAGAAATATTAATCTCATGATTTATATGTTATTTTCCACTTTCTCTTATTTGACAAAGCAACTGAAGTGTGATATAGTTATCTTAATTTAGGAATGATTACTTAATTTCATTTTATTAAAAAGAAAGGGTTTACATCTATCATGTCACATGACACCAACAACTTTCATACACACACAACATTTTGTGGGGTCCACACTTTTTAAAGCAAAAAAAAAAACTAATGCACGCAAAACGAATCTCTATAACATTACACAATCACTTTTCCTACAACATAACTCTTATAAAACCCAAAAAAGAATAAATTGTAATATTCATGTTTTAATATTTTTGAATACGAAAATCGAACCTAGCACCTACTATCCATTATCCAATCCCCAATACGCTTGGTTTTTATTGTAGAAATATTCTAATCAGTTCATCTTTTCGCAACTAATCTGATTCGGGACAAGTTTAAGATTAAGATTTTAAATTCCTCCCAAATATGATACTAGCAATGATCGAACACATATTTTTACTCTCTACCTGCTCAACTCACATGCTCAGTTCAGCTATCATCATCTGGTTACCCACTAAGCTTTTCTCAATCACTACACAACACCTAATGTTTTAATTAATTTCAGCCTTCAACGTTATGTATTTAATTATTGGATGTCCTTAATTTCACTTTCCTCCTCCTCCTCGCTACTGTCGTCCAAGAATGTTTAATAGGGTGGATATGTTGGAAATCGACGTAACACATGCAAACCAAAAATGAAAAGAGAATTTCACCAAAAAAAAATTTGAAAAGAGGAAGTGAGAGAGAATTGACATGTTAATTTACCTTGGTTAACCCAATATAGGCTACGTCCAATTTGTTTGTACTATATTCACTATATCGCCATTTGTTACAAGTCGCTCAATTTACAAGGGAATATAAATAAGATTTAGAAAACCCTAATAACAGTTATTCATAAGTCAAAACTCAAACTATTAAGAAAAAGAAAATTACAATAAGTTATAGGACCCTACAACAGTATCATGCCTCTACGGGTCCGGGGATGCTGTCCACTGCACCCTTGCTAGGGTGGCTCCATCGGACCTCCGCCCGCTCATTTAGGAGTGAAGCTCCAGTTAACTTTCCGCTGATTTCGCCAACAAAAATTCTCATCAGTATGTGAAGTATATATGAACTATATCCAACAGGATATTTCATGGGGTTTTGTTTGGGGCTTCATGTCGCTAGAGTTCATTAGAAAATGTTGCATGGAGTTTCATTCATCATGGGGTTTAATAGAGGATGTCGCTGGGGGTTTTGTTCATATAAGGGATTACTAAAGGATATTGTTTAAGGTTTCATTAATTCAATTTAGAAGACAATGCTTGAGTTTCATTCCTACAGGGGTTTATTTAAAGAAATCGTCCTAGGTTTCTTTCCACCTAAGTTCATTAGAAATATTGCATGAGGTCTCGTTCCTAAGGGGTTATTTAAATGATACCATTTGAGGTTTGGTTGTGCCAGAGTTCATTAGAAGATATCGTATTTGGTCTCATTCATCCAGAGACTTATTGAAGGATATCATTTGGGGTTTCATACCGCTAAAGTTTAGTTTAGAAAATACTAAGGGTTGAAAATATGTCATCACCCACGACATGACACGTCAAAAACCATGTTATGCAGACCTGTGGGTTCAAATAGGTTGTGTATAAGTTTAAAAAATGACAAAAAAAAAATCGTGACAGGTTGGGGGTTTGACCCATGCGCTATGAAGCATCGACACTTCAAAAGTCTTGACGTGTCGTGTCCAATATTTTCTGACGCTCTCAGACACTCTGATACTTCCCGACACTCCAACACGCGTTATAAAACTTCAAAAAAAAGATTTAAAAGTTACTTTACATTGAGTTTTTAGTTCCAACTATTATATTTGTTGGATTGCGATTACTATTTTATTGAGTTTAATATAAAAATTTGGGATATGTTATGTTTCTTTGCAAAACTTATGAATATTATAAGTTTATATTCATTTTTTTGTTAAATTATTGAATATTAAATATAATATACACTACATAAATTAAAAATATTATTTAATATCAACACATGTCCTAACGTGTTAAAATCTTACATTTTTTAGAATTAACATGTCGGTATATCGTGTTGTATCGTGTGATCTGTCCTGTGTCAGTATCGGACTATCGGTGCTACATAGCCCATACGTACGTGTGTCAATCTGTGTATTCATTAAAGGCTTTTTGGTAACTTCACATTAGCATTATTCAATTAGGATTAGATTTTCCACTTTTCCTTCATCTTCAGTCACGTTGCCTCTGGCGGTGTTAATGGATCGAGCCCGGCCGAACTTTGATATTGAAAGGTTAAGCATGTGTCAGTCTGACCAAGCCTATTATCTGTTATGAATATAATTATCGGCGTGTGACCTGACTTATTTACGAAAAATAAAAACTTGGTTTAGCCTGTTTAAATAAATAAGACAACAGAAATTTATCCAAAGAGAATATACAATCAACAATACCAGTAATTTCATAAATATTCATAAATTCAATATATATCCAAACAACATAATATAGAACAAATTCATTCAAAAAGTCTATTTAACCAATAAAATGAGGTGAAATGGATTGAGGAGAGAGTGCTATTACAAGTAGTATAATGTAACAGGAGCAGATCTGAATTAACAATAGGTTAAGAAGAAAGGGAAGAAGAGAGAGAGGACAGAAAAGGGGAAGAAAGAAATTCTGAATAATTCTCATACTTCTTACTAGGCTCTTAGGCCATTTAAACCCTTAAAGTGTGATACACTGTCACTTGAAAACAGTACTAATGGGCTATTACATAAAACATTAAAAGACAAATTAAACACTTGCTTCTTGAACCAGCCCATTACGAAATCTTGAAAACGATTGGGCTGTCTCCTTGTCCTCTTGCCAACTGGACCGGTCCCTTTGGAATTGTTTGGGCCGACGTTGGAAAAGCCCGTAATGCTATTTGAGTTGTTTGGGCCACTTCTGGTGAGTGAGCTTGTAACATTGCCGCGCTCTCCAAGGGCAGACTTGTCCTCAAGTCTGAGTGTGCCTCTGTGTGAGCCCGTAACATCGGGCAGTGAGCCATTAATGGGCAGCAGCCCTAGAGCAGAGTGCCCTTGGGATGCGGATTAGCCATCCAACGGCTGAACGACTGCCGACACTGGATAAGGGATCGTAGCCGTTAGATCACGTGAAGTGGTGCGTGCCAGCTGGATTCCATCGACTGAAATCAATGGTGTAGATTGCACCGATAACGGCAAAACGTTGTGAACCGTTGATGTGGGTGGCTGAACGTGCGTGGAAGGCTGGTCAGTTAACTTGAACTGATCAGTAATCTCTTCTGCTCCCATCACTTGTGTTTCTGCTTCTTGTTGTTCTATCGTTCCCAAAACCATTTTCCTCTCCTTAGAATGAACCACTGTCTCCAGTCCTGAGTCTGTTCCCAAAGCCATAGCCTTCTCCTTAGAATGAGTCACTGCCTCCAGTCCTGAAATAGCCCGTACCTCTCGTTCCATGGATGGTAGGAACGTCTCTTTGTCTTCCCATGTCGAGTCCTCCGGCGGAAGGGACTCCCACTGAACCAATACCTGTGTCACCAGCGTTCCACGTCGCCAGATCTGTCGTTCGCCCACCACCGCACAAGGCTTATGGGTCAAAGGAGTGTCTCTGGAAGTGATGGGTAAAGTGTGGATCTGCAAAGAACGGTTGGCTCTGTACGGTTTCAAAGCAGAGATGTGGAACACGGGATGTATTTTCGCTGTTGATGGCAATTTCAGACGATACGCAACGGTCCCAATGCGCTCTTCGACTTCAAAAGGACCATAATACCGAAGTGCCAGCTTCTGTGCCGAACGTCTCGCGATGGAGAGCTGCCTGTAAGGCTGCTGACGGAGCAAGACGAGATCTCCAGAGGTAAAAACCCAATCTTTCCGCTTTTTATCAGCTTGAGCCTTCATTGTTTCCTGGGCCCTGAACAAGTTTTCTTTCAATGTACTAATGAGATGCGCGCGTTCGGCTAAGGTGGATTCGACCGCCTCGTTGGAAGAGGACCCCAAGCAGTATGCTAAAAGGTTGGGAGGAGAACATCCAAACATGGCGGTATATGGAGTGGTCCCAGACGAAGAATGGAACGAAGTGTTATAATGGTACTCCGCGAGACTTAGAAACTTTGACCATGAAGATGGGTGAGAATGCGAGAAAGCCCGAAGGTAACTTTCTAAACACCTGTTAACTCTCTCTGTCTGTCCATCCGTTTGAGGATGGTAACTGGAACTAAATTTGAGAGTAGTGCCTTGCAGTTTGAACAAGGATCGCCAGAAGTCACTGAGAAAAATCGGATCACGATCCGAAACAATAGACTCTGTGAAAGTAAACTGGCCTTTGAAGGCCGATGCATGTAAGGTGTAAAACAAAAATTTTACTGCGGAACATACATGCACACATAGGTTCATGCTTTAAGACAACATGATGTTACCTTGTTTTTGGCCTGATCAGTCAGGGAGATCAGATGTCAGGCTTGAAGGGTTCAAACCCTCTATTGGTGATCCACACCACCGTTCGTCAATGATGCAAGAACCCTTTCTTGAAAGCCACCAGATGAACACCACAGTGAGGCTTGCTATGCGCACAAGTGGTGAAGGTGGAGGCTAGGTATTCTATTTGGAAAGGTGTAGTGAGCTACCCTACAGAATGGTGCATAGATGGAGGAGAGTTGGCTAGGTTTTCACAAAACCCTAAGGTGAGGAACAAGTCATGTTATATGCGCACACTTGGAGAGGAGGAGGGATTTAAATCATTCAAAATGAAAAACAAACTTTCAAACTTCTTTGAAATTTGCGCATAGAACAGTGAGATAAGGTGGAGCTGTTGCAAAACTAACTTTGCCAACAACCTCCAATCTTATCCACATGAAATTAAGTTCAAAATAATTTAAACTTAAATTCATAAACTATCATATAGTATATACTTCTCATGCGCATAATTCAGCCCTAGAAGGGGTCCAAATATATTGAGTAGTTGCATTCAAAATTTGAATCAACTCACCCACTGATTCCCTCAACCACCAAATCTGAATGGAGGTTTGTTTTAAGTGATAAGATGACATTCTTATCACCTAAAACTTGCGCACCAAACAGCCAAGGAAGTGCCTCCAAAGATGCTTCTTGATCCAAGGAATATTCTCCAATAAGATCCTGTCTTATCCTTTTGTTATGAAACAACTTTTCAAAACCAATTCAAATTCGAATTCAAACACTTGAATTCAAACGTTCAAACATTCAAATTCAAAATTCAAAATTTCAAATTTCAAATTCAAAATTCGAATTTCAAAATTCAAATTCAAATTTCAAAATTCAAATTTCAAATTTCAAATTCAAAATTCGAATTTCGAAATTCAAATTCTAAATTCAAATTTCAAAATTCAAATTTCAAATTCAAAATTCGAAATTCAAATATTTGATTATTAATTTAACTAATTAAATTAATTAGTAATGGCTTGGACTATCCAAGCCCATTACTAAACTCCATGCACCACCCACCCATTTAGGTGGGCTTCCAAACAGCTTCTTGGGCTAATAACCATTATTAGGCCCAATACCTTTAAAGCTAGTCCATCATGACTACAAGGTGTTAGTGTGTGACCCATTAGGTCCAACTTAGCTTCTGACATAACTGGGCTTGGGCCCAACAAGCCCACAACCCAATTAATGACAACACAGAGCACTAGCAATGCTTTGTTGCCCCAGAACTAGTCAGATTAATGACTTGATCAACCTATTGCACATATTTGGTTACCGTATGTATTTCCCTTCGTCTCGGTTATCTTCCCATTAACCTAGGGTAAGGAAATGTATCAACCCCTGCGGTTTAGGGTAAGCTTTATTCGAAATAGGGAATCTTAAATTTACTGACTCTAAAGGCAGATCATCTCATGATCTCTTTTACTATGCATAGATTCCCGAGTCCCTATAAATGTCATCCCGATTTCTCCGGTTTACAGATAACCTAATCTCTCACAGAGATTTGACGAATTCCTTCAGCTTATTACCCTAGCCCTGTGCCCTTTAAGGACACGCCCAACAGTATACCTATGAGTCTCCATGTTTCAGGCAGACGAGGTATACAATCAAAACATGCCTTCAAGAACACAGTCTAGGTAATAACTTCTGGTCTAAGGAAAGACATACCCAAACATAAAGAGATTACTCTAATGACACTATCTGTGAGATTTCCTCATAGAGTCTCTTTTTGGGTCTGTTCAGTGCGAGCTATACTCTTATAGGTCCACCCACGACTTTAGCTAAGATATCTCCATATCTGCAGCTCATGAGGTCTTTACCTTGTATCCATATACAAGTAGATAAGTCGTACTAATCTTTACTCGAGATCACTGATCCCCAAACTCAGTGTCTCTAGACTAGGAACATATAATTAGGAATAGACATGTAATATCCTTGAATCCTCATGATCGTGATCTCATCACAGATACTCAAGAGATACCTGTTCTATTCCAAGGGGTTTATCCAGTTCGTTCATATAATATTAACAGTAATATCGAGACACAATATGAAACTGAATAAATAGTGCTTTCATTTATTTGCGACAAACAAAGTTCTACATCTAATGTCCTTTATTTAATCAAAAGATTGTCTCTAGGACACCCATATGCTAACAAGCTCCCACTTGGCCTAGAGCCAATCAGACCTAAGTCGTATGCCCAAAGCCTCATAATGACTATCATGTTTTCTCTGAGAAACAGCCTTTGTCAGAGAATCGGCCAGGTTATCGTCTGTGGGAACATAATCCATTTTTACATCATTCCTATCAATGATTTCTCTAATCAAATGATATCTGCGGAGCACGTGTTTAGATCTTTGATGAGACCTAGGTTCCTTTGACTGCGCAATGGCTCCTGTGTTGTCGCAAAGCAACTGTATGGGCTCATCCACGCTTGGAACCACCCTTAGTTCATTTACGAACTTCTTGATCCACACTGCCTCCTTAGCTGCTTCTGAAGCAACTATGTATTCAGCCTCTGTCGTTGAATCTGCTGTTGTCTCCTGCTTGGAACTTTTCCAAGACACTGCCCCACCATTTAAGGTGAATACGAATCCTGATTGTGACTTGCAGTCATCTTTGTCACTCTGAAAGCTAGCATCAGTGAACCCTTTCACTGTTAACTCATTAACCCCACCATAGACCAGAAACGCATCCTTGGTTCTTCTTAAGTATTTAAGGATGGTTTTGACTGCCGTCTAGTGACCCTCTCCAGGGTCTGACTGGTATCTGCTCGTAATGCTTAAAGCATATGAGACATCTGGTCTCGTACATATCATGGCATACATGATGGATCCAATAGCCGAAGCGTATGGAATTCCACTCATGCGATCCTTCTCAGGCTGTGACTTAGGACACATAGCCCTTGATAGGTGTACCCCATGACTGACAGGAAGAAAACCCGTTTTCGACCCTTCCATGCTAAACCTCTTTAGCATCTTGTCAACGTACGTGGATTGAGATAAACCCAGCAGCCTCTTGGATCTATCTCTATAGATCTTTATACCGAGTATAAAGGCTGCCTCTGCCAAATCCTTCATGGTAAAGTTTTCTGAAAGCCACTCTTTCGTTATTTTTAATGTGGGGATGTCGTTTCCTATTAGCAATATGTCATCTACATAGAGCACTGGGAAGACAACATTACTCCCACTAACCTTTCTGTAAACACAAGGTTCATCCTCGTTCTTGATAAAACCGTTACTCTTAACGACTTCATCAAAACGTATATTCCAACTCCTTGATGCTTGCTTTAGCCCATATATTGACCTTTGTAGTTTGCATACCATATGCTCCTGATCTTTGTTTTCAAAGCCTTCAGGTTGTGTCATGTACACTTCCTCCTTCAAGAACCCATTCAAGAAGGCGGTCTTGACATCCATTTGCCAAATTTCATAGTCGTGGTATGCTGCTATTGCAAGCATGATCCTAATAGATTTGATCATGGCAACTGGTGAGAAAGTTTCATCATAGTCAACTCCTTGTCTTTGACGATACCCTTTCGCCACCAACCTAGCTTTGTAGGTCTGAACATTGCCATCTGCATCAGTCTTTCTTTTAAAGACCCATTTATTACCGATAGGAACTATTCCTTGTGGTTTAGGAACCAAGGTCCATACCTTGTTCTGATACATCGAATCCATTTCAGATTCCATGGCTTCAAGCCATCTTGAGGAGTCAACATCTTTGACCGCCTCCTCGTAGTTACTTGGTTCATCATCCTCAACAGTTTGCTGATTCTCAATCACAAACCCGTACCTTTCAGGTGGATGGATGACCCTCGTAGATCTTCGGAGTTGTGTGTTTACTTCTCCATTGGAGAACGTCGCCTGCGGAGCAGACTCGGGTTCCTCAATCTGTTCTTGTGGATCTTGCACTTCTTCAAGATCAATCTTACTCTCACTGCCTCCTTGAGAGATCAAATCCTTCTCAAGGAACTCAACATTCTTTGACACAAACACTTTGTGTTCTTCCATGGAGTAGAAGTAGTATCCCTTAGTACCTTTAGGATACCCCACAAATAGACATTTAGTACTCTTAGCACTAAGCTTGTCTGATGTCAACACTTTGACATAAGCTGGCGATCCCCATACCCTGAGGTAACTCAGGTTGGGTCTCTTACCACTCCATATCTCATATGGTGTGGTCTGAACAGATTTAGACGGTACCCTATTTAGAAGGTATGCCGCTGTGTCTAAGGCATATCCCCAAAACGATTTTGGAAGTTGAGTCTCACTCATCATAGACCTAACCATGTCTAACAAGGTCCTGTTTCTCCTTTCGGAGACACCGTTTTGGTGTGGTGTGTAAGGAGCGGTAAATTGTGAGAGAATTCCATTTTCTCTCAGATAACCCTCAAACTCGTGGCTCAAATATTCACCACCACGATCTGATCGTAATGTCTTAATCATCTTGCCACGTTGTTTCTCCACTTCATTCCTAAACTCTTTGAACTTTTCAAATGCTTCAGATTTATATCTCATTAGGTATATATACCCAAATCTTGATTTGTCATCTGTAAAGGTAATGAAATAAGAATATCCACCTCTAGCCACAATAGACATTGGGCCACATACATCAGTATGAATGAGTTCTAATAACTCACTAGCCCTATGACTCTCAAGCCCTTTGGGCTTTTGTTGAATCATTTTCCCAGCTAGACAAGATTCACACTGTCCATAGGATTCCAAATCCATGGAGTCCAGGTATCCATCTCTATGCATCCTAGACAATCTTGTTTCATTTATGTGCCCTAGTCCACAGTGCCAAAGATAAGATTGATTATCCGTCCTAGGTCGTTTCACATCTATATTTAGCACTTCATTTCCCATTTCCAACACATACAATCCATTTATTAAAGAAGCAGTACCGTAAACCATATCATTCAAAATGATAGAAAAAGTACCATCCCTAATACTGAAAGTATAACCATCTTGTTCTAAACAAGAAATTGAAATAATGTTTATAGAAATATGCGGAACATAAAGACAATTATTCAAATGCAATAAAAGGCCCGTAGGCAAAATAAGGTCAGCATCTCCAACTGAATGAGCAGCAACTCTTGCTCCATTACCAACGCGGAGATCCACCTCGTTTCTATCCAATCTCCTTGGGCTCCTAAGTACCTGCAACATATTGCAGATATGAGAACCACATCCGGTATCCAATACCCATGAGGATGGATTAGCATAAGAATAATTTATCTCAATCATGAAAATACCTGAGGCAGAAGCATCACCATGCTTCTTGTCCTTCACATTGTTCAGGTAGTCTGGACAATTCCTCTTCCAGTGGCCTTTCTTGCCACAATGGAAGCACTCAGCATCACCCTTGTCTTTAGATGCCTTCTTACCCTTCTTCTTGCCCTTCTTCTTCTTGGATTTTCCTTTGGGCTTAAGGGGGTCACCTTTTGCAGGCTCCTTACCCTTTCCCTTGGCCTTGCTAAGCCCACCAATCAAAAGAGCCTGTGTCCTATCCTTCTTGATAGACACTTCAGCTGTTGTTAACATGCTTAACAACTCAGGCAAGCTCACTTGCATCCCATGCATATTGTAATTCATGATGAATTGACTGAAGGAAGGTGGAAGTGAGGTGAGGACTAAGTCATTACTTAGCTCGACATCCATGATGAAGCCTAGGTTTCCTAGCTTCTCAATCAGCCCGATCATCTTGAGAACATGGCTGGCAACAGACATGCTCTCAGTCATCCTACAAGAGAACAGTTCTCTTGAGGTCTCATACCTCTCATGCCTGCCTTTAATATCATACAACTCCTTGAGATGTACGATAATAGAGGGAGCATCCATATGCTCATGCTGCTTTTGCAGTTCAGGCGACATGGATGCCAACATGATGCATACTGCCATCACATTGTCATCCAAGTGCTGTTGGTGGGTTACGAAATCAAATTCCGCAAACCCTTCTTCCCCTTCCCGTGGAGCTACGGGTATTACAGCATCTAAAACGTAGGCAATCTTTTCGGCCCTTAGAACTATTCTTAGGTTCCGATACCAGTCCATAAAATTTGAACCGGTCAGTTTATTCGTATCGAGTATTGAACGCAGTGACAGTGGATTAGTCATACTATAAGCTGAAAAGGATGTAAAGATAGTTTTAGTTAATATACGGTTATGTAGTTAAAAGCAAATTATTAAAGACTTGAAATAATTTGCCCCTCCCACTATTTTATCTAAGTCAATGACCCTTCCTTTTGACTTAGGGTTAATCTACTTTAGATTTTACCTTAGTGGGATTAAGAGTGCGATTATTTATTTTAACCTCCGTCTGAGACCACAAGATTAATTTAAATAAATGGTTGATCTTTATCAACAGTATCTCATACCCTCTCTTAACATTAGGTTGACAACTCTTTGTCACTTAGTGGTGCATCTCATGCAACCAACCTAGCACCATTACCCTAAGCACATAAGTCCGGCTGTGCCTGCAACTTATGTCTTAGTTAAGCATTAAACCAGCACCCTAAGTGTCTTACACTTCAAACACTACTCTAGCCCAACGAAATAGTGGGTCCCAACTGAGTTGTGGAGCACCACTATGTAGAAGAGTTTTGAGTAGCATTGGTGGTGGGAGGTAATCATATGCTTAATTATTTTTCCTTTTAAGGGTTCCTTTTATCTTGGGGTTAATTAGGTCCCATCAAACGCATATTGTAAGTTATCATGCTAGTCGTTACCTATGTCAAACATCTATCGGTATACACTAGTCGCTATTGGACAAACATAATAACCATACAAAACGCGGTTTGCCCAATTTATGCATATATACGTTCTAATCATACATGCATATAAACAGTTTATATTGAGATAGCCATGGTGCTCGCGCTTTTGTCCTTTTTGCTTCTTTAAGCAACGGCCGCTTGTCGTCTATACGCCACTAGCCTATTTCTCTAATTACAAATAATTAAAGAAACTCCATAACATTTTGGAGGGACAAAATTACAAAATTTAAATTACAAATACACTTGTAAATTAAAATGCACGATTACACATTAATTTAAAATTCAAAAAAAAAAAAAATTCAAATCCGGGCACCATGACCATCCCCTTCCTGTTTGTACCTGAAAAGTTCAAAACTTGCAAACACAAACATTATATTACCCTCCATGGCCGAATCTACCCTTTCAAAAAGGGTGTTCCTTTTAAACTTTCATAAAGAAAAAGAAACTAAACCATGATGCATAATGTTTTATGAACACAGAATCAAATTTACATGTTCATAAAAATAAAAACTTTAACACTTTAAAGGATTTGTGATTAAAAATCCATATGCAGAATTTAAACTTTAACCCTTTAAAGATTTTTGACCGTGAAAAACTCTTTTCACAAACAAGGTACCATCACCCGTCGATGGTAAAGCAACCGGGCTCTGATACCACTTAAAAGTAAACTGGCCTTTGAAGGCCGATGCATGTAAGGTGTAAAACAAAATTTTTACTGCGGAACATACATGCACACATAGGTTCATGCTTTAAGACAACATGATGTTACCTTGTTTTTGGCCTGATCAGTCAGGGAGATCAGATGTCAGGCTTGAAGGGTTCAAACCCTCTAATGGTGATCCACACCACCGTTCGTCAATGATGCAAGAACCCTTTCTTGAAAGCCACCAGATGAACACCACAGTGAGGCTTGCTATGCGCACAAGTGGTGAAGGTGGAGGCTAGGTATTCTGTTTGGAAAGGTGTAGTGAGCTACCCTACAGAATGGTGCATAGATGGAGGAGAGTTGGCTAGGTTTTCACAAAACCCTAAGGTGAGGAACAAGTCATGTTATATGCGCACACTTGGAGAGGAGGAGGGATTTAAATCATTCAAAATGAAAAACAAACTTTCAAACTTCTTTGAAATTTACGCATAGAACAGTGAGATAAGGTGGAGCTGTTGCAAAACTAACTTTGCCAACAACCTCCAATCTTATCCACATGAAATTAAGTTCAAAATAATTTAAACTTAAATTCATAAACTATCATATAGTATATACTTCTCATGCGCATAATTCAGCCCTAGAAGGGGTCCAAATATATTGAGTAGTTGCATTCAAAATTTGAATCAACTCACCCACTGATTCCCTCAACCACCAAATCTGAATGGAGGTTTGTTTTAAGTGATAAGATGACATTCTTATCACCTAAAACTTGCGCACCAAACAGCCAAGGAAGTGCCTCCAAAGATGCTTCTTGATCCAAGGAATATTCTCCAATAAGATCCTGTCTTATCCTTTTGTTATGAAACAACTTTTCAAAACCAATTCAAATTCGAATTCAAACACTTGAATTCAAACACTTGAATTCAAACGTTCAAACATTCAAATTCAAAATTCAAAATTTCAAATTTCAAATTCAAAATTCGAATTTCAAAATTCAAATTCAAATTTCAAAATTCAAATTTCAAATTTCAAATTCAAAATTCGAATTTCGAAATTCAAATTCTAAATTCAAATTTCAAAATTCAAATTTCAAATTCAAAATTCGAAATTCAAATATTTGATTATTAATTTAACTAATTAAATTAATTAGTAATGGCTTGGACTATCCAAGCCCATTACTAAACTCCATGCACCACCCACCCATTTAGGTGGGCTTCCAAACAGCTTCTTGGGCTAATAACCATTATTAGGCCCAATACCTTTAAAGCTAGTCCATCATGACTACAAGGTGTTAGTGTGTGACCCATTAGGTCCAACTTAGCTTCTGACATAACTGGGCTTGGGCCCAACAAGCCCACAACCCAATTAATGACAACACAGAGCACTAGCAATGCTTTGTTGCCCCAGAACTAGTCAGATTAATGACTTGATCAACCTATTGCACATATTTGGTTACCGTATGTATTTCCCTTCGTCTCGGTTATCTTCCCATTAACCTAGGGTAAGGAAATGTATCAACCCCTGCGGTTTAGGGTAAGCTTTATTCGAAATAGGGAATCTTAAATTTATTGACTCTAAAGGCAGATCATCTCATGATCTCTTTTACTATGCATAGATTCCCGAGTCCCTGTAAATGTCATCCCGATTTCTCCGATTTACAGATAACCTAATCTCTCACAGAGATTTGACGAATTCCTTCAGCTTATTACCCTAGCCCTATGCCCTTTAAGGACACGCCCAACAGTATACCTATGAGTCTCCATGTTTCAGGCAGACGAGGTATACAATCAAAACATGCCTTCAAGAACACAGTCTAGGTAATAACTTCTGGTCTAAGGAAAGACATACCCAAACATAAAGAGATTACTCTAATGACACTATCTGTGAGATTTCCTCATAGAGTCTCTTTTTGGGTCTGTTCAGTGCGAGCTATACTCTTATAGGTCCACCCACGACTTTAGCTAAGATATCTCCATATCTGCAGCTCATGAGGTCTTTACCTTGTATCCATATACAAGTAGATAAGTCGTACTAGTCTTTACTCGAGATCACTGATCCCCAAACTCAGTGTCTCTAGACTAGGAATATATAATTAGGAATAGACATGCAATATCCTTGAATCCTCATGATCATGATCTCATCACAGATACTCAAGAGATACCTGTTCTATTCCAAGGGGTTTATCCAGTTCGTTCATATAATATTAACAGTAATATCGAGACACAATATGAAACTGAATAAATAGTGCTTTCATTTATTTGCGACAAACAAAGTTCTACATCTAGTGTCCTTTATTTAATCAAAAGATTGTCTCTAGGACACCCATATGCTAACACTCTGGGAGTCCATGAAGCTTCCCGACAAAATCCCAGAAGAGTTGCACAACTTTAACGGCAGAATATTGGCTGGGAAGTGCGATGAAATGGGCAGCCTTGGAGAAACGATCAACAACTACCAGGATAGCTGTGTGGCCCGAAGAAACAGGTAAATGAGTAATAAAATCCATGCTTAAATCCGCCCATAACTTGTCTGGTATCTGTAGGGGCTGTAAGAGTCCCAGGGGGGAATGATTTGGGGATTTCAGTTTCTGACAAATATCACAGTGAAGAACAAAAGCCTTAACATCGCGTCTGATTCCCTTCCAGGTAAAGTTCCGGGTGATGCGGTGCGTTGTTGCATGAATACCAGAATGACCCCCTTGAACCGAGCTGTGAAAATCATGGAGAACATGTTGGATCAAGGTTGAACTTGCTGGAAGAAAAATTCTGGAACGGTGGAAGAGGATGCCATTGCGATATCGCCAATCAGCAAAGTCAGTCGGCCGTTCTGCAATTTCTTTAATGAGCATTGTAGTATAGGGATCAGACTTGTACTCGGACTGTAATATTTTTGTGTAGTGTAGCACTGGGCCAGTAATGGCTAGGAATTGGGGGGTGGTTAACAACGATCCCCCATCAGGCAACCGTGAAAGGCTGTCAGCCACTATGTTGGTCTTCCCACTCTTTTATGTGATTGTATAATTAAAGCCTAAGAGCTTAGCAAGAAATTGTTGTTGCTCTGGTGTTTGGATGACCTGATTCATCAGGTTATGTAAGCTTTTGTGATCCGTTCGAATTTAGAAATGTGAGCCAAGGAGATACTGACGCCATTTACTGACGGCTGAAGTAATTGCGAACATCTCCCTCACATATACGGATTGCTTTTGCATTAACGGAGACAACTTGCGGCTGTAGAAGGCTATGGGCTTATCCTTCTGCAACAAAACCGCGCCAATGCCCACCCCCGAAGCGTCCGTTTCGACAATAAATGGTTCCTGGAAATCAGGAAGGGCTAAAATGGGTGCTGTAGTGAGGGCCCGTTTAATGGTCTCAAACGCGGCAGCTGCACTAGAATTCCAGAAAAACCCATTTTTGGATAAAAGATCCGTTAATGGGGATGCTAAGGAAGCATATTTCTGTATGAATTTGCGGTAATATCCTGATATACCCAGAAAGGCTCGCACCCGAGTGGCATTGGTGGGAACAGGCCAATCCAATATGGCACGTAACTTATCAGGATCTGGGACAACCCCCGCGCCCGTAATCACGTGGCCCAAATAAGGAATGGACGGTTGAGCAAACAAGCATTTCTCCTTTTTGACATAAAGAGAATGGGCCCGTAACGTGGTTAACACTGCCTCCAGGTGAAGCAAGTGTTGTGCTGCAGATGCGCTGTACACCAAGATATCATCAAAAAATATCACCACAAATTTTCGAAGATATGGGGAAAATATGGTGTTCATAGTTGCTTGAAAAGTAGATGGAGCTTTAGAAAGACCAAATGGCATAACCATAAACTCAAAATGCCCATGATGGGTGCGGAAAACTGTCTTGTGAATATCAGCACCATGCATGCGAATCTGGTGATATCCTGACCGGAGGTCAAGTTTAGAGAAAAGAGTAGCACCATGGAGCTCATCTAATAACTCGTCAATTGTGGGAATGGGAAATCTGTCCTGTACGGTGATGGCATTAAGTGCTCGATAGTCCACGCAAAAGCGCCAAGTACCATCTTTCTTTTTAACCAGCAAAACTGGCGAGCTAAAAGCAAAACGACTAGGACGAATCACCCCCGTGCGTAACATGTCAGTCACCAAATTCTCAATTTCTGTTTTCTGGTAGTGTGGGTAGCGATAGGGACGAACTTGCACCGGATTGGTATCAGGCAACAAATGAATATGATGATTATATCCACGTTCCGGTGGTAATGAGGTGGGTGGGGCGAACACAACAGAAAATAGTTGGAGAAGGTGATCGAGTGCAGCACAAAATTCATTAGGTGTCTGAACTGGTGTGGGTGCATCCGAAGTAGTTGTGAGGCACATCAGGCATGTAGAAATGGAGTCATTCTGCAACAATTTTTGTAGTTGTGAGGAACTAATATGGTTGGGAGACGCCTGCGAGTTGCCGTGAAGCAGGATCTGTGAATTATTGTAGGAAAAAGACATTGTTAGTGCCGAATAATCGGTGACAATGGGACCCAAAGTGGATAACCATTGGACACCTAAGACAACATCCGCCCCTTTAAGGTCGATGACATATAAGTCAATCTGAAATAGGTGAGACTGTATAGCAATCGGAGTATTGCGACACATAGCAGAACATAATAGTGCATCTCCATTTCCAACATGGACTTTAAAAGGAGTAATGACATGTAGCGTTAAATGGAGGTGTTCAGCCATCCGATGAGTGATAAAGTTGTGAGTACTACCCCCATTCACCAGGATTTGTATAGGAAGACCACTGATGTGCCCCTGCAAACGAAAGGAGTTAGAGGAATGATGCCCAAAAAGAGCATTAAAGCTAATAGCATGGGGTACTTCTGTTGAAGGTTCTTCAGGACTCTCCAATGTTGGTGAGGCGAGATGGTCCTCCTCTATTACAACATTTTCTTCATTAGTACCTTCCAAATATAACAGAGCAGCACGTCCCTTACAGCGGTGACCAGGGACGATATAACACCTCGGAAAATTAAATGTGAAATTATGTGATAAAATATGGGTTTAAAAAGGGAAGGATTAGTGAAAATCCGAGGATTAGGGCCAAAATGGGCAAAATGGTAATTTGCCAAGAACGTGAACCGAGGCATGAAAAATGGAGTTAGAGATTTAATATGACAAAAATAATGCTGGAAATGGAATCAGGGCGGAAAATTGAGTGAATAGGCAAATTTGTGAAAAAGTGATGAATAGTGACTTTTTAAGTGTTAAATACTGCGGTACGAGTGTACCGATAAGTGTGAAATTTTTATGAGAATTTTGAGGAAAGAAAAATATGACATGGACTGGAAAAATATGTAGATTAAGAATATATGATCATAATTTTTATCGGAGTTGAAGTTAGATTGCGTGTGGGACCCGTGTGACCGGAGTCACTTAGCCTCCCACCCTTTTCTCCTTCTCTTTCCTTCCTTTTTCTCTTCTTCTTCGCGCACCCCCCTGCAAATGGAACCAAAACACCCATTCTTCTTCTTTTCGCCATTTTCTCTATTCTTCACCAAATCACTTGATTTTGGTGTTGAAATCTATTGTAAACGACCTTCCAAAGCCATTGGTAACACTTAGAAGCCATGAAATCATCTCCTTGGGGCGAAAATGGACAAACTCAGATCCGACCCCTTTGGTGTTCTTGGAGTTTTTGGAGTTTTTGGATCTCTTTTGGATTGATGGAGCCTTGGTGGTGTTCCTACACTTGATGGTGAGTATATTTGTGGTATTTTTATGGTTGGATTCATAGATCTAGGAATTTATGCTTTAAACCTTTGATTTTAGATGTGTGATGATAGAGAGCTCAAATGGAAAAATGCTATTAGATGAAAATGCCTTAGAATGATGCATGAAAGCTAAAAATGCTATGATAAATTTTGGTGAAAAAGTTGGGTTTTTAACTTAGGAAAAATTGTGGAAATTCCATGAAAAGTGGTATGTGGTGAAATTGAATAATTGAATAATGGACCATTGGTATAGGTTGATAATGAGATTACATGATTAGTATGAGTATTAAAATGAATTGAAAACCTTGTAGAACCAATCTTTGAGGAATTCGAACCATAGGGTGGTTTGGAGGAAAAATGATGTAAAGGTTGTGAATTTGATGGAAAATGATATAAATATGATGTTTAATTGGATAATGGTATAGTGTGGTATAGTGGAATGAGAAGAAAGAATGTGTGATTCATGATGTATGTGGTAATTTGAGTTATAAAAGAGATTAAAGTTAAATGAATGAGTATTTGAGATAAATGATTGAATTGTAAATGATTTGATAATCATGTTGTGGATTATCTAGGTTGCCTCTCTTGGACGCTTTGGAAGCGGGTAAGCTTGGAGCTTACGTTTGGAGCATGGGCTCGGTATTGAGGTAACCATTGGAACTGGGGTTTAGCCCTTGTGTGCTCCACCACACCTAGTGGATGGTTGTGGTT
Organism: Gastrolobium villosum; assembly: GCA_032173675.1. Taxonomy (NCBI): domain Eukaryota; kingdom Viridiplantae; phylum Streptophyta; class Magnoliopsida; order Fabales; family Fabaceae; genus Gastrolobium; species Gastrolobium villosum. The sequence goes on along the minus strand of JAVKPL010006578.1, from coordinate 4,594 downwards.
GGATTATGTGGTTATGACATTGTGTGATTGTGTGCTTGTATGCATATTGCTTGATTTTTGTGAAAATTGTTTGGTCACTGGCCAGTTGACGTGTGTTGGTTTGGACATCCGCTGGGTTCGTCCTACGGGAGAATGCCAGTTGGACTGCCATGGTGTTGACTCTGGGAGCGACATCAGGATGATCCAAGCGGGGGACGTCCGCCGGATAGGGCTCATGAGGAGTTCCGGTTGGGTATTGCCATGGAGTCGTCTCAACCATGGGAGAGGCGCCAGGACTGTCTCGGGAGTTATATGATGGAGTCCTTGAACATGAATCCATGAGTGGATGTTCTCGGGTTGTCTCCAGTTGATGGGTGATATTGTATTACATGCATATTATATGATGTTGTATTTGCACATTGAGTGAGCCATGGGGTGGAGAAACCTCCAGGGCCCTTGGTTTACTGAGATATATTTATATATCTCACCCCGTGTTGTGGGGCATCATTTCAGGTCAGGTTGAGCCTGGAAGAGTGGAGCATGAGGTGCATGTTGGAGGCACCATGTGATGAGCATTGGATAGGGATACATCTTGCATATGATGTATGCTTTAGACTTAGGTCATGAATCTATGCATGTTGAAAATGTCATGCTTAGTAAGCTCATGAATACATGTTAGATCCTTCCATATGATGTATATGTAGGACATGAGAATATATTGTATATTTGAGTGAGCATGGGACTTGTCCATTGCCACATTCATTGTAATTGAAGTCTTGGTGAATATGTTGTAAAATGGACCGTATTTGATGTAAAATGGCCATTATGTTAAGGACTTTGTATAAGATACATAATTGAATGAAAATGTATGTTTGAAGGGCTTAGAGCCTAAATTAGAGTATGTTTAAGTGTTGTGTGGAGTATCAAGGGCTTAGGGATGGATTACACAACCCTTTTTGGGGCTTAAAATGCTGTAATCTGTCATTTTGCTGCATAGTAATCGATTACCCAAGCATGGTAATCGATTACCATGCAACAGGGGACGAAAAATCAGCTTCTGTCTTCACTGGTAATCGATTACTGAGGCTTGGTAATCGATTACCATGTGAGGTAATCGATTACCCAAGCTTGGTAATCGATTACCAGAACAGAGGAGGTCAAAATTTGGCTACTGCCTCATTTTTGACAGGTGGTAATCGATTACCACCCACTGGTAATCGATTACCACAGTGCAATTTTTGAAAATTCAGGTTTTTCTTGTCTTAAAGAAAGGGGCATAACTTGTTGGGTAGAACTCCAAATGATACGTGGTTTGAAACCACGCGTAGCTTACGTAAAGGGCTAGAACTTGGTAAGAAAGGAGAATGAGTTGATGGGTTTAAAATGAGTTGAATAAAAAGAAAAGTTTAGTGTTGTTGTTTAGCTAGATGCTTCCGCGTATTGCATTTACAATTATAGTGTTGTTTTAATTAATTACGGAAACGGATATTGTTATAAAAAGGAACGTGATAAAAGGAAAAAGTTTGCCCGTAATTTAATTAACCCAATTACTGTGATTGTAACTGCGCTTAATATCATAAGTAATGTTAACAACACCGGTACGTAACGGGCTGTTACATTTTATGGTATCAGAGCAGTTTCTTTAGGGAACTCTGATGAGTGTGTAATTGAGGTAAGTGCTGTATAGTTGTACGTAGACTCTTATTGACTGCTGCACATGTGATTCCTTAGTTTGGGCCTGATCAACCCATTCCTTTGTGTTCAATGTGTGGTCAGTATAAGATGCCTTCGTGACAACCCTGGAGCACCAATGCCAGTCCTTAGGCTAAGGTGGTGGGTGCAGTGTTGACTGCCCACGGATGGATATGTTAGTGAGAATAAATTGTGATACTGCAATCGAGGACTTAGTGAGTTAATGGTGTTATGAATTGTTGTATAATGTGGTAGTATGATTGTATAATGATGATTTATGCAATAAAAATTTATGGTGCTATTGGATTGTTGTAACTTAGTGAAATTGGTGGTAATTGATGAAAATGTGAAATGTAAACATGTGTTGTACCGAATAGAAATAAAGGAAGGTGTGCTGGTATATGTAAATGATTGAATTGAGTTGATATTGGTATGGTGATGTTGGTAGTCTTTCCTAAATGTATGGGAGCTAGAACAATTGAGTATAGGTGAGGACTAGTGGTATGTCTTTGACATGGTGGGGAATTGGAACCCCGATGAATTCATAGAAATTTGAATGTGAGTGCTTATGTGTAATGTTGGATACCTTATGGTACAATAATAAGGTTATAAGACCCTTGATGAGGGCATGTATATGGATGACTTAATATGCTTGGATGTAGAAATAAATTGAAATTTCCAAAATTTGGATTGAGGATTGTGAGTAACTTAAAAGAACTATGGAAATGATGTGTGGGATAAATCAAGGTTGAAATTGGGACTTTAGTCCATGATGAGGTAATGATTGGTTAGGTGTAGGTGAGAATGTCATATGTATAAAAAGTAAAATATGAAAAGTTGAAGAAATTGCCATGTAAGGCATTGAATGAATTTGATTGAAAGTATGAAGGTTCATAATATATTGATGATTGGACTTAACAAATGTGGGGTGATAAAAATATAACTGAGAGTGGTGTAGTAATGGTACCAAGATGCTTCCATAATGTTGGGTAGCATTGAAATGTTAAGGTTGCGGCCTAATTATACGTGGATAGTAATCCTGTGATGGCTAAGTGTTAGCATGTATCTTTGTATATATATATGTGTATTGTGAAGGCCGGGGTGCCTAAATGTATGTTATGTCGTTTTGAGTTAGTAAACTCTATGGAAAAAGAAAAATTATTTTCGGTAAAAAGTAATGATGTAAGTGAACTTCCCTATGAGGGGAAATGTTTGAAGAGGTTGTCTCTTTGGAGTGTCATTGGATGCTCAATGTGGTATGGGATTCATGATGGAGTCCCGGTGTGCAAGTTAAACCATGGCACACATGTTGGTAATAATGTGACAATAAGAAATTGTCCTGGGTTTCCCTTGTGGATTTAATCCTAAGAGGTGTTGCTCTTGGAAGTCCCAGGCGAGCGCTGCTCGAAATTGAAATTTATCTGGTGGTCCTGATGCACTGAATGCATGGACGGTTAAATGAGGACACCCTTGGTGTCATAGTGAAATATTGAGAGAAAAGTGATGTTATGGTAATGAAGTGGATCTTCTAAAGTGTCGAGCATGGTTGCTATGAGTCATGATAGACAATGGATTAAGACTGTACCGAATATGGGTACTGTTATGAATTGAAAATTTTGAGTCAAAATATGATAAAGATGTTGGAATCATGTGAGGAGGATTATTCTATGGACTAAGACTAATGGCTAGTCAAGTGACATGAGCAGACTGTTGAGAAAAGGACCATATTGGAAAATTATAGTGGATGGTGCAAAAGTAGGATATATCTAGTATATCATTATGTATCTATATAAGAATCTGTTTGCCGTTATGTACGGATTTGATGTGAATGTGTTTATTTGTATGGCCATCTCCGTATGGATTATGTTCCCGGAGATTATTATTATTATTTGGTATAAGTCAAGTAGTGTGAGGTAGAACCTTGTGTTAGTGGGACTGTTAGTACAGCCGATGGCATGTTACCTCTTCTTGCGTGAATTATAAGGGCAGATTCTCTGATTGGTGGGGCATTGCACCTGGGGCCCTTAGGACAGCAAGAGCTCGAGGGGTTAAACCTAAGGATGTTCTTACCCATTGCATTGGAGGATTGTATCTTGTGAGGAACGCAAGAGGTGAAATTTTGGAAAAAATAAGTGAACAGTAATATGCCAAATATGATGAAAAATGTGCAGTGCCATGAGATGGCAGTTTGGATTATGAAATTGAGCACTCGGAGATGTGCATGAGTGTATACCAAGTGTGGTAGTATGGAATTATGGTTTCTCAGAAATTGTGAAATGAATTATTGGATTATCACCCTATGTGAAGGGAATGGAAAATTGATTATTGATGATGGATTGAGTCAAAGTTTTATGTAAAGGCTTGTGATGGTGAGATGTTAAGTTAAGTTGGTGGCCTGAATGGCCAAGGATGTTAATAAGGGATTAATTGTGATTTATTCAAGTAAGAAGGTGTGATGCTAGTTGTTAAATAGAAATGTATTTGGTAAAATGAAAGGTTGATATCCCTACCCTGGTGGTAGAGTTACTGATGGAGCAGTATAGATGCAAAAATTATTGTGAGAGATGTGTTGAAAATACACAATGTGGATGTTGTTATTGACTAGGTATCAAGAGATATGATTGAGTGTGCTAATAGTACTTAAATAGTCTAAGAGACTTGTGTAACAATTGATATGAAGTGATGAAAGTAATGATAGTGATGGATTTAGTCTTGTGACATGATAAATAAGCTTTGAAAATCCCTATGTGATGGGACAGATATGAGAAAAAGATGATGTGTGACCTTGGAGTGATACATACTGGTTGAATGAAATGATAAGGAAGGTGAGATATATTGAATGAAATGATAATGAAGGTGAGATGTATTGAGTGAAATGATGATGAAAGTGATGTGTATAGAACGAAATACATGTGAAATTGGT
>JAVKPL010006577.1:0-27000 GCA_032173675.1 Gastrolobium villosum | reverse complement strand
CATCACATTGCTCCGAATTTTTACTGTGTTACCGCAAATTTTTTTTATGTTCATATTTAGAGACTGGGTCTCCAAAAAAAAATTTATAAAAAAAAATTTAAAATCCAACGCTTAAACCCGCTCATACAACCCAATATAAGAATAAATATCATTTTTGGTCTCTAACAAAAAATTCGATCCCTACTTTAATCCATTATAAAAAAATTAGTCATCTATTCCCTATGAAATTCAAAGTTGATTCATTTTGGTCTTTTCGAAGGACTAATATAGATATTTTTTGAATTTTTAGAGACCAAAATTTTAACTAAATTGATCCACTTTAAATTTTTTAAATATTCCCGATGATTTTTTAGTAAGGAACTAAAATGGGGATCTTTGCTAGGGCCTTAGAAGAGTATTATTTACTCTTAATATATATATTGAATCAAGAGATAAATAAGAATCTGCAACCAAGAAAAACAAAACGAAATTCAAAAGTTTATGACGGCACTTGCGGGCATTTGCGCGCAAGTGGGTCCGCCAGTGGTCGGGATATTGATCAGTATCTCACTCTTATGAATAGTATTTATCTCTATATCACATGTTCCAATCAAATTTTGTTAAAATATCACGTCACATTCTCACTACATCAACAAGCGAGAATGGAATGGATAAGCGTTTGCATGAGCAACCATTCTTATCCAGCAGCCCAACAAGAATGGCAGGGTGCCGACACGTGACAAAAGCACAAACATTCTCGCTAGGCAGCCCAACGAGATTAGCCACCTAGACAGCTTTCGCAGATATGGTCGTCTGCTGTATTGACCAGCCATTCTTGCTACACAGCTCAGTGATAATGGCTGCCCATACAGACGCTGCCACGTGTCCAATCCATTTTTGTTTGTTGGCGTAATGAGAATGTAATGTGATATTTTGACGAAATTTGATTGAAACATGGCATACAGGTGAACACTATTCATAAGAGAACCTACCAAAAAAGTAAAAAATTCTTAAGTACGAGTATTGAACTCGGTATTTATTTTTTTTCTAAATGAAAATTTTTTTCTATTTAAATTCATATTTTTATTGAAGTCTCAACAAAATTTTCTTTTTAAATTAGATAGTACATCGACATTATCCAAAAAATTCTCCTTCCCGTGTGCATTGTGTCATTCCAAAATGCATATATTACATATATTTTGTATGGGTTTACCATCTATTATTTAACATAACCACAAAAAATTTCCTATACACACAACATTTTGTGGGATCCGCAGCAAAAAAAAACTCCGGCATGCAAAACGAATCTCTATAATATAACACAATATCTTTTCCTACAACATAACTCTTATAAAACTCATTTTGTATATATATAAAGGGTTTTATAAGAGTTATGTTGTAGAAAAGTGATTGTGTTATGTTATAGAGATTCGTTTTGCATGCCGAAGTTTTTTTTTGCTGCAGGCCCCACAAAATATTGTGAGTGTAGGAAATTTTTGTGATCATGTTAAAAGATAAATGATAAACCCATATATAAATTTTAAGGGTTTATTATTTCTGATGTTTTATAAGATAAATATATCTCTTACACACGTGTAAAAGTATATGGGGTCGATATTTTTTCTTTTTCTCTTTTCTTCTCACATGGGTCCACACATTTTGATAAATTTATCTTCTTCAACCTAAGAAATATTAAATCCAAATTTTATTATATAGTTTAAACTACCCTTATTTTATTTCATATGTTTATATTCGTATTTTATCACTTATGCTAATGGGACTTTTGAATTAGTATGTTAAATATTTTAAATTGCCCAAATCTTCAAAGGACAAAGCCATTGTTTTTCTAAGAAATTAACACATTTTAAATGTAGGGTAAAGTATCTATCATCTTGAAGGATGTAAAATTATGTCATTTTAAGAGAGAGAAAGAGATAGATAGAGGAGTAAAGAGAGTTGACAAAAAAATTAAAGGTGTGGATCCCACATTTTTGTGAGGATGAAAGAATATAAGTTATGTTATTTAGAAGGATAAATACATTTCCAATTTCTTCTTTTTGTTTCTAATTGTCAAGGCACTTTCTAAGAGTGGTTCACAAAAAAAAGCAAAAAATTTCCCCCATGATTTTCTCCAATCTGAGTTGGCTAAACCCTATCAGGTTTTCTGCTACCTTCCCATGATCCCAACGTTGCAACCTTTTTGGCTTGGAACTCACGGTTCCTCTGTTATGTCCCTCTCGTGCTACCTTCGTGATGCGAACCGTATCCGGGTCAACCCGAATGAATACCCATAAAGCTTAAGAAATAAAAAAATAAAATTTTTCCCCTTATTGATGAAAAAAAATTAACTAAAAATAAAAAATAAAAAAAAATTGGAAATGAGTTTGAAAGATGTTAAGAGTTAAGACAACACAGAAACTCATTGCAGAGGGTGACACACTCGTTGATATGCCTGATCACACGTGATTGATGGACGTGAACTGAACCGGCCGGTTCAATTACATAACCGAATTTAAAAGTAAGCCGGGTTGACTTCTTTTGGTTAAAATCAAAAATTGGATCGAAAAGGCTCTTTTGCAGTTTTCCTTAGATGTTTGAATTTTTTTAATTGAAAAAAGAAAGAAGAAAAACATTACGAGAAAATAACGACAAGGAGGCGCGTGGATCGAGGTGGAGGTGACGTCACATTCCGCCGCCCACCGTGTACGGTGTTTTGGGGTTCGCGTGGGGGGGGAGAGCGTCACAATTTATAATAGGCAATAATTGTATGGAATCATAACTATGGATCAATTATAATACAAGTGGGCCCTCTGACGTGTCAGATTCTGGTGCGTCCTTTGGTTGGTGTATTGTTGAAACGGGACCATTTGCGCCGTCTGATTCATAGATTGGGTGGCTGCTCCTATGCTAAAATTTCAACTGACTATACTAGTAGTAGTGTAGTACTAATTATCTAAGTACAATAATCCGAAAACAGTGGTGGTGAATATAATTGAATTTTCAAAAGTAATAAAAAAATGAATTTTCAAGATAAAAAAGTTGACCGAATTAAGAGCAATGATGAAAATAAATTAGACTCGCTGGTTAAATTAGAAATTAATATCTCAATCAGACAATCAATGAAAAAATTAATAAAAAATTGATAAATTTACTAATGGAAAATCGGTTACAACTTTTTTTATTTTTATTTTTAATTGAATAAAAATAATTTTTAAACAAATGAATGTCCATGTATAAGGTTCACATATGGATTATTGTTATTTATTCCTTTATTATTAATTTTTTATCTGGCATGCAGGACATAAATGCGACTCTTTTGTATTAACTTGAAATTTTATCTAATTTAAATTTCTTATATTTTTATATAATTATCCGTTCAATCACGTGTTAAGTAGAGCTTGACTAGCTTACAAAAAAAAGTAGAGCTTGACCAATAAATGTGAATCAATGCGTTCACAGGTTTAATGACCAAACATACTTTCAAAACATTGGTAAAACGTAAAGAAGTAGACCCTACACAATTTGAAGTAAAATAAATATTATCAATAAATTTGATATATTTTTTATTTCAGCGTCGTGCCTTGCAGTTTGAACAAGGATCGCCAGAAGTCACTGAGAAATATCGGATCTCGACCGAAACAATAGACTCAGGGAGTCCATGGAGCTTTCCGACAAAATCCCAGAAGAGTTGCGCAACTTTAACGGCAGAATATTGGCTGGGAAGTGCGATGAAATGGGCAGCCTTGGAGAAACGATCAACAACTACCAAGATAGCGGTGTGACCCAACGAAACAGGTAAATGGGTAATAAAATCCATGCTTAAATCTGCCCATAACTTGTCCGGTATCTGTAGGGGTTGTAAGAGTCCCAGGGGGGAATGATTCGGGGATTTAAGTTTCTGACAAGTATCACAGTGAAGAACAAAAGTCTTAACATCGTGTCTGATTCCCTTCCAGGTGAAGTTCCGGGTGATGCGGTGCATTGTTGCTTGAATACCAGAATGAACCCCTTGAACCGAACTGTGAAAATCATGGAGAACATGTTGGATCAAGGTAGAACTTGCTGGAAGAAAAATTCTGGAACGGTGGAAGAGGATGCCATTGCGATATCGCCAATCAGCAAAGTCAGTCGACCGTTCTGCAATTTCTTTAATGAGCATTGTAGTATAAGGATTAGACTTGTACTCAGACTGTAATATTTTTGTGTAGTGTAACACTGGGCCAGTAATGGCTAGGAATTGGGGGGTGGGTAACAACGATCCCCCATCAGGCAACCGTGAAAGGCTGTCGGCCACTATGTTGGTCTTCCCACTCTTGTATGTGATTGTATAATTAAAGCCTAAGAGCTTAGCAAGAAATTGTTGTTGCTCTGGTGTTTGGATGACCTGATTCATCAGGTTATGCAAGCTTTTGTGATCCGTTCGAATTTGGAAATGTGAGCCAAGGAGATACTGACGCCATTTACTGACGGCCGAAGTAATTGCGAACATCTCCCTCACATATACGGATTGCTTTTGCATTAACGGAGATAACTTGCGGCTGTAGAAGGCTATGGGCTTATCTCTCTGCAACAAAACCGCGCCAATGCCCACCCCCGAAGCGTCCGTTTCAACAACAAATGGTTCCTGGAAATCAGGAAGGGCTAAAATGGGGGCTGTAGTGAGGGCCCGTTTAATGGTCTCAAACGCGACAGCTGCATTAGAATTCCAGAAAAACCCATTTTTGGATAAGAGATCCGTTAATGGGGATGCTAAGGAAGCATATTTCTGTATGAATTTGCGGTAATAGCCTAATATACCCAGGAAGGCTCGCACCTGAGTGGCATTGGTGGGCATAGGCCAATCCAATATGGCACGTAACTTATCAGGATCCGGAACAACCCCCGCGCCCGTAATCACGTGGCCCAAATAAGGAATGGAAGGTTGAGCAAACAAGCATTTCTCTTTTTTGACATAAAGAGAATGGGCCTGTGACGTGGTTAACACTGCCTCCAGGTGTAGCAAGTGTTGCGCTGCAGATGCGCTATACACTAAGATATCATCAAAAAATATCACCACAAATTTGCGAAGATATGGGGAAAATATGGTGTTCATAGTGGCCTGAAAAGTAGAGGGAGCATTAGAGAGACCAAATGGCATAACCATAAACTCAAAATGCCCATGATGGGTGCGGAAAGCTGTCTTGTGAACATCAGCGTCGTGCATGCGAATCTGGTGATATCCTGACCGGAGGTCAAGTTTAGAAAAAAGAGGAGCACCATGGAGCTCATCTAATAACTCGTCAATTGTGGGAATGGGAAATTTGTCCTGTACGGTGATGGCATTAAGTGCGCGATAATCCACGCAAAAGCGCCAAGTACCATCTTTCTTTTTAACCAGCAAAATCGGCGAGCTAAAAGCAGAACGACTAGGACGAATCACCCCCGTGCGTAGCATGTCAGTCACCAAATTCTCAATTTCTGTTTTCTGGTAGTGTGGGTAGCGATAGGGGCGAACTTGCACCGGATTGGTATCAGGCAACAAATGAATATGATGATCATATCCACGTTCCGGTGGTAATGAGGTGGGTGGGGCGAATACAACAGAAAATAGTTGGAGAAGGTGATCGAGTGCAGCACTAAATTCAGCAGGTATCTGAACCGGTGTGTGTGCATCCGAAGTAGCTGTGAGGCACATCAAGCATGTAGAAATGGAGTCATTGTGCAACAATTTCTGTAGTTGGGAGGAACTAATATGGTTGGGAGACGCCTGCGAGTTGCCGTGTAGCAGGATCTGAGAATTATTGTATGAAAAAGACATTGTGAGGGCCGAATAATCAGTGACAATGGGTCCCAAAGTGGATAACCATTGGACACCTAAGACAACATCCGCCCCTTTAAGGTCGATGACATATAAGTCAATCTGAAACAGATGAGACTGTATATCAATCGGAGTAGTACGACACATAGCAGAACATAATAGTGCATCTCCATTTCCTACGTGGACTTTAAAAGGAGAAATGACATGTAGCGTTAAATGGAGGTGTTCAGCCATCCGATGAGTGATAAAATTGTGAGTACTATCCCCATCCACCAGGATTTGTATAGGGAGACCACTGATGTGCCCCTGCAAACGAAAGGAGTTAGAGGAATGATGCCCAAAAAGAGCATTAAAGCTAATAGCATGGGGTGCTTCGGTTGAAGGTTCTTCCGGACTCTCCAGTGTTGGTGGGGGAAGAGGGTCCTCCTCGATGACAATATTTTCATCATCAGTACCTTCCAAATATAACAGAGCGGCACGTCCCTTACAACGGTGACCAGGGACGAACCTTTCATCACAGTTGTAACAAAGGTTCTTTTCACGACGAGCTGCCATTTCTGCTGGGCTTAGTCTTTTAATAGGTATAGAGGATAGGGCCGGTGGTGGTTTAGGGTTCAAGGTATGAGGCACGGTGGTAATGGGTTGGGCTGCAATGGGTGGATTGAGAAGAGAAGAAGAAGCGATTGCGGGACGAGGTGGCCATTGTTTAGTGGGACGAGATTCAGTGAACTGGTCCTCGTATACTTTAGCATAGGCAAACGCGGTGGTAACATCGCGTGGTCGATGGACCAAAACCACTCGTCGGATCTGGGGTTTTAAACCAGAGATAAACAAACTCTTCCACATAATTGGTGACAGATCCTGAACCCTGCGAGCATTTAGCTCAAAAGCAGCCTGAAATTCCGTCACAGATCCGGATTGTTGTAATTTGGCTAAGGATCCCAAAGGATCTTCGAATTCAGAAGGACCAAACCGGTGTTGAGTAGCTTGCACAAAATGGTGCCAGTCAGGGAATTCACCATTTCCCAATAAAGACTCAAACCAGCAAGATGCAGGCATATCTAAGTTGAAGGAAACGAGATCAAGGCGATCTATATCGGGTACCTGGTGATAACGGAAATAGCGTTCCACTGCAAACAGCCATGGACCTGGATCGCCAGAACCAAACCGGGGAAAATCTATCTTCATGGAATGAGAAGGGTGTGGGTGACGGCCCTGGATAGGAGGTGCACCGCCGAGGATCCCCGCTTGTTGTGCCGCTAACAGATTAGTCATCTGGACTTGCATATTCTGCAGGAGTGTATAAACATCCTGGATTTGATTATTCACGGCTGTGAATTGCTGATTGGACTCCTCAAACCGTTGATTCTGTGCCAATTCGAAAGTCTCCAAACGGTGGTCCAAGGTTCTTTCTAGGGTTACAAACTGTTGGTCATGAGCATGGAGTTGATTGGTGAGGTCACGAAGGCGAGTATTGTCAGCCATAGCTCAAAAGAGTGAGCAATGAAAGCACCAATGTAACAAGAGCATATCTGAATTGAGGTTAGTTTAGAAAGAAAGGAAAGTAGAGAGGGAATAGAAAAGAGGAAGAAAGAATTTCTGAATAATACTCATACTCCTTTCTAGGCTCATATGCCTTTTAAACCCTTAAAGTGTGTTACCAAGACACTTGGAAAAGTACTAAGGGACTATTACAAAAATACTAATGGGCCATTACATAACATATTAAAGACATATTAAACTATTGCTTCATTGGGTCAGCCCATTACGAAATCATGGACCCAATTGGGCTGTCTCCTTGTCCTTCTGCTAACTGGACTGGTTCCCTTGGAATTCTTTGGGCCGACGCTGGAGCCCGTATTGCCATTTGCGTTGTTTGGGCTGCTTCTGTTGAATGAGCCCATAACAGAATCCTAACCTTGTTATCATAAGCTGGATGAGCATGCCAGTGTATAAAGCAGATTTTGGGTGGGGAAAACCTGTGCATTTTGGTGTTGGATTTTTGGCTCCAGATGACAGGGTATGGATTGTTCAAAGCCCAGAAGGGGATGGCTCTGTTATTGTGTTTATGCACTTCCAGATAGAACATATGCAACTTTTCGAGAAATTCTTCTATGAGGATATATGAAATAATATTTGAGTGAGCATATTCTAACTACCAAATTTTTTTACTACCAATTTACTATCCATCACATCACCATTGGATCAAAGAAAGAGAATGTTAAAATTTTTTTGAAGAGAGACAATATGTTAATCTAATGGTGATTAGATAGGTAATAAGTTTGTAGTAAAAAATTTTGGTAGTGAGAATATCTCTCCTCATAATATTCACATGAAAACTTTATTCAGATTGTTGCATTCAAGTTTTGCATGTTATCTCCAATTTCCTATGTTCAATAAATGTGGTTAACCATGTAGAAAACCAAAAGATTAAGTTGATTGAGTTTACTTTTACTAGTTATTTTGATCATGCATATTGACCGAGTTTTTTTAACCATCTTGTCCTGTAATAATTGCACCCATGTCCAATCTAGCCTAGTTCCATGAGTTGTGGAAAATATAGAGTAATTTTTCCTTCTGGCGAGTGGGTTCTGGTTTGATTCGGTTTAATATCAATCATAATTAAAAAAAGGGAAAAGTTCAAAATTTTATTTTAAATAAGTTACACCCCTATATTTTTTTTAATCACTTATCTCGTATATTCTTTTCCATTCAAATTATCTTTAACACGATTAGAAACTTAATTATTCTGTCTATTATTCCCTATTTAGAATAAGAGAATAGATAGATGAAAAAAAAGAAAAGAAAAATATGACCTAATATGTTAAAACTTATAATAATAGAAAAGAAAATATGACCTAATATTTACAGAAAAGATAAAAAGTAAAAATAATAATAATAATAATAATAGAAAAAAATATCAAATATGTTTAAATAAAAAAGAAGAAAATAGATTAAGGACTAAAAATAGAAAAAAAAAATAAGACTAAATATGTTTTTTTTAAACCAAGACTAAATATGTTGAAAATTTATAATAATGAAAAAAAAAGACTTAAATTTAAAACAAAATGAAAATAGTCTAAATTCAAAAAATAGAATGAAGACAAAAAATAAATAGAAAAAAAATAAATAGAAACCATAAAAGAAATCACTATTGTAAGTTACCAACATATTTAATTTTTTTTTTGTCTCAGCCTATTTTTTTTCTTTTGGATTTAGATATGTTTCATTTTTTCTTCTATAGTTTTTTTTTTTTTTTTTTCATTTTTAGTCTTTTCAATCATTGTTAAAAGAAATGGAAGAAAAAATTAGACAAAAAAAACAAAAACAAAAAACTCTGTGTTGGAATTTTCAACATATTTAGTTTTATTTTTCTTTTATTTTTTTCTTATTTTTTTTCTTTTCTAATTTCGACTATTTTCATCTTTTTTAATTTTTACTATTAGTCTTTTTTTATTACCGTGATAAGTTTTTAACATGTTTTTTTCATACTTTTTTTCCTCAGTCTATGATCTTTTTGATTTTAACAAATTTGATTTTTTCTATTTTCATTTGTTTTATTTTTTATTTCTATGTAAGTGTTGTAAGTTTTCAACATATTAAGTATTATTTCTTTTTCTTTTTTTTATCTTCTATATATTTTTTCTAAGGGTAAAATAGATAGATTAATTTAATTTCTAATAGTGTTAAAGATGAGTTTGGATAAGAAATTGTAGAGAATAAATAATTAAATAAAACATAAGGATGTAAGTGATTAAAAAAAATTTCCCTTAAAGATATTATCTTATCATCATATTTGTTTTGGATGACCCCAACCGGTTGGCCTATTAAGGCAGCCTAAGCCTCCTCCCCTCATCCACGTCAGCCCTGTTAACCAAGGGTTACCAACCCTCACTCCCTTTTGTCTCCAGATGACGTAAGGCACTAAAATGTCCTACGTTGGGATACTACCTCCCTCAGGTAGCTCACCCAGACCCCCTAAATAGGTGCTTCCTCCCTACAGCTACTGTAACAGTGACTACCACCAGCATAGCAGGAATCATATTGTTGTTGTAACAACAATGCTAGGCGTCCATGGCACTCCCCAAGGAGAGTTGACCTAGCTCGCCCTCCCATGTGAGAAAGACATCATCTTCCCCTATAAATAACCCCTTCGTTACCAAGCAAGGGATCCCACCTTATGTGTCGTTACCCTGCCAGTTTCACAAGCCCTCGTCCCAGCTCAACACACACACACACACATACCCTACACACACACCCTACTCGAGTGGCCGGTGCTTGTTATCATAGTAACACTTCTGGCAAATTTGTGCCTGCTTCAATTCTCTCTGATCATCTGAATCTGTTGAGTAGTCTCTTGGACAAAGTCCAAACCAAATAACTCTCGATCTCCAACCTCAGACCAACAGGTAGGAGTCCGACACCTCCTACCATACAGTGCCTCGCAGGGTGCCATGCCCAGGCTAGAATGAAAGCTATTGTTGTACGAAAACTTAACCAACGGTAGGTACCGATCCCATGCTGAGTCCTGCTCCAAGGTGCAAACCCTCAACATGTCCTCCAAAGTCTGGATGGTTCGCTCAGTCTGTCCATCAGTCTGAGGGTGACAGGTTGTACTCAATCTCAACTGAGTACCAAAAGCTCCTTATAGCGCCTCCCAAAACCCAGATGTGAACTTCGGGTCCCTATCACTAATGATACTCTCGGACACCCTGTGAAGCCTCACGATCTCATGAACATATAGCTTGGCCAACTGCTCTGTAGTGAAACTCACCTTTACCAGAAGAAAATGGGCAGACTTAGTCAATCTGTCCACAATGACCTAGATAGAGTCACAACCAGCATGAGTCGTAGGCAATCCCACTACGAAGTCCATGAAAATGCTCTCCCATTTCCATTGCGGAATCTCAAGAGGTTGAAGCTTACCAAACGGTTTCTGGTGTTCAATCTTCACTTTCTGGCATATCAAACACTTGGACACATAAACAGCTATATCCTTCTTCATGCCCGGCCACCAAAAATTTCTCCTAAAATCTTGATACATCTTTGTAGCCCCAGGGTGGATAGTGAATTGGCCCTTATGAGCCTCTAACATCACCTCCTCAGTCAATGGACCTCTAGGTACTACGATCCTCTTCTGGAACATTAGCAATTCATCCTCATTCCAAGACACACCATCTTGGTTCTTCACATAGTCAAGGCACTCTTTTTGCACTTATGCCTCTTTGATCTTCTCCACTAGCTCATTTTCAACTTTTTCCTTCTCCATCTCAAGAAGTGCACCCCCAAACAAAGAGATCACTGTCAAATCTCGAAACTTCTCAATTACATCATAGTCAGCCATTGTCAAACTAGATAGACTCGCAGATTTCTGACTCAAAGCGTCGGCTACCACATTGGCCTTGCCAGGGTGGAACTTCAACTCAAAGTCGTAGTCCTTCAAAAATTCCATCTATCTCCTTTGTCTCATGTTCAGCACCTTCTGGTCAAACAGGTACTTTAAATTCTTGTGGTCACTGAACATGGTAAACTTCATGCCATAAAGGTAATGCCTCCGAATTTTAAAGGAAAAAACAATTGCAGCCAACTTCAAATCGTGAGTCGGGTAGTTCTCCTCATGAGGCTTCAACTGCCTCAAAGCATAAGCAATCACTCTACCAGTCTGCATCAACACACAGCTCAGCCCCTTCTTAGAGGCGTCACAATAAAGCTCAACCTGCAAAGCAGGATTAGGAAGGATCAACACAGGTGCAGTGGTCGATCTCTCCTTCAACTCCTGAAAGCATTCGTCACACTTGTGAGTCCACATAAATGGAGTCTCTTTCCGGGTAAGGCGAGTCAATGGCAATACCATCTTGGAGAATCCCTCAATGAACCTCCTATAGTAACCTCCTCAATTAGTATTCGAATACTCCATGTCTCCAGAAAGTATCCCAACACTTTCATTAAAGTATTCGAATACCACAAAGTATCCGAATACTTTCACCACAGTATCTGAATACATTCACTACGGTATCCGAATACATTCACTACGGTATCCGAATACATCCAAGTATTCGAATACTTTTACTATGGTATCCGAATACTTTTCTGCCCAGAAAAGTATCCCAATACTCCTTGATGAGTATTCGAATACTCCACGAAAAATATTTGAATACTTATCAGACAGAATGCAGAAACTCATGTAGTTTTTGCATAATCCTCATTTTAATGGTCCTCTCACGATTTGGAGTCCAATAACTCCACAAACAGAAGTTCATTACTACATTTTAGGCATAGATTATCAACCTTTTACTTAAATGATCAAAGTTTCTCTTTTTAATGACTCAAACAAGCTCAAACCATGGAATTTCAAAAGGAATGATCATGAATTACCTCAAGGCTCAAAAACTCAGAAAAAGGAAGTGGCTTGGAGCTTCCAACACAACTCAAAGGTTCTGACTTTGCAAGCCTACAAATCTGACACACAAGCTAGGTCTTTTACACTTAAAGATGGCTTCTTGAAGCATCCAATGACATGTAAATGGCTCCCACAACCCCAAATCCAAGTGGACAGCCTCAAACTCCTATCTCAACAGCCTATCACTCAGAAATGAAACACCAAACTCCCTCACAATGCTAACTAATTCAGTGTTTACAACTTCAATGAGGAATAATCAATGTAAAGTTGTGTTCTTGGCTCATTTTTGGTGCATGAGAATAAAGCCTAAGAAGAGAGGGAAATGGCAGAAGACACTCAGCAAAGAGGCACGTAGAAACTGATAGGATCAGCCTAGGGTTATGTGCATTTAGTATTTATAACCACATTAAGTTTTAATCGTCGGTATTAGCGCTAATAGCTTCGCTAATCATTTTAATCTCAAACTTTATATTCTGAACCTAGCCATTTTCTAGGATTTATCATATTTTTATTATAATTTTCGTAGCACTTTGCCGGTAGGCATTTTTACGTAGTCGGTATCAATTCTGGCATCAGTTTTCATTATTTCGACTCCAAATTTGATATACCAGTCCTAAATATTATTCTAGGAATATTCATACACTTATTATAATTTTTTGGGATACTTCACCGGTACGCACTTATACCATGAAGCAGAACCGGTATATGCACTTTTCGTCAGAAAAGCGACTTTCAATGTTATTAAGCCCTTATATTAATTATTTAAGCCCCTTCATAATTATTCAATGTCAATTATGGAATTTATCTCCTAACTCATAATTAAATTCCTAATTTAATGGTGTGGGTTCTTACACTTCCCAGATCCACCTAACATAGGAGAATCATACTTCCTCGCCTGGTAGAGAGTTTCGATTTAATCCCCGCCTGTAACGCCCGGACGCTTGCAAGAATCAATGATTGTCCCACAACAGTAACACGAGGCTTTTCAGCGTGCTTTGTACTCACTCATGCACTTCCTGAGAAAACTTCCTAGGAAGTCACCCATCCCAGAATTGCTCCAAGTTAAGCATGCTTAACTATGAAGTTCTTCCATTCTGGGCTACCGAAAAGTAGATGCATCTTGTTAGTATAGGTAGTACCAATTAATTCTTATAAGTTATCCTCAATTGTGCGATCCTATACCAGCACAGTGTCTGGAATCTCTCTCTTTCGGATGTTGATTCGATTCATTCATGTACCCCCGCCTCTGGAAGCCTATCAAGAGTCGCTCCTTGTCTGTGCCCTTGCACACCGGCGATCACTCCCCGCCCTCGTCAGCCACCCAGGATGTTACACCGCCAGCTTAGTCTTCTTCGGCTGGGGAGGGGTCATCCTCAGCCTTGGACCTCTTTTGCCCGAAATGAGCTTGGTTCGATTTGACGGGCCACCGTGGAGATTTCTCCATTGAAGAATGTAGACCTAATTTGTTAGTTTATTTTATTTTAAAAAATTTATTTATTGTAAAAAATTGATTAGAAGAAACACTTGCAAGTTTTCACAGTGTCATTAATTTATCAACCATCTTATTATCATATCTTGATTTCGAGTAAGTTACGGAATAAAAAAACATTAAGAAAGGGACAAACCTATTTCTAAAACCAACAGTTGACTTTCAAATGAAAAAAGTGGGCAAAAAATTGTCATCCATCCATTGATGTGCTATGATGCAATGCACAACTGTAATTCTTAATACACACCAACACTAATACGGAATACGAGACACAATATAATATTTTAACACGTTAATTCTAAATTTTTTTAGATTTCGACATGTTACGACATATTTTGACATTAAATAATATTTTTAATTTATGTAGTGTATGTTATATTTAATATTTAATAATTTAAAAAAAAAATTAAACTTAGGATACCATTAATTTTACAAAGAGACATAAGATATAAATATTTACTATTATATTTTCAAATTGAAAATCTCTTATACACTCGAGTGAGATTTATTCGGTGTCCATTTTTAATTTTTATTATATCAGTTTGGTAAAACATCGATCAATTTTTTCATGATATGTAATGAAATTTCAAATATTATAGATGTCGGAGAGTGTCAGAGTGTCCAACAATGTCGAACACGACACATCAAATTTTTTGATGTATCTATGCAATATAACCCACATCTGCCCACATATTTATCAACTCAAGATCTTTCATAAAAAGTGATTGGAAGCAAGTTGGAATGCATTTAAACTCAAATTTGCAGCATAATTTGGTTTCTGTCTTCCGAACAATTTTTTATATGAAAGATGATGGATTTGGATCTGGTGTTCTCATAGATGTTATCAATCTCTCTGTTATCTTTCCGATGAGACTAAGATCACATCAATCTAATAAGAATAGCTTAAGTTATGCCCAAAATACAAAACAATATTCTCATTGTCAAAAAAGTATTCGATTACTTGATGAAGTAATCAATTACGTGATACATTAATCGATTACTTGATGCTGTAGTCGATTATTCAACGAAAAATAATCGACTCTTTACTAGCCATAAAGAATATAACAGCTATAAATGACTAGTTTTCAATAGGAACACTATATATGCATTCCCAATGACTCTAAAACATTTAAGGCATCATTTTTACACATCTTAAGCATATTTTGAGGATATTTTAATCATCATTTACATATCTTTAAATATCATTCAAAGATCACACATTCTTGAGCTCATATCTTGAAAATTTATATACTCATAGTGCTTCAAGTTGCATTTCCACACTTAGTGTATATTTATTTCCGTTCACTTCCTTATTGTATTCTTGAGTTGAAAGGGTTGTGAGACCTATTATATTTGAGAGGTTGCCAAATACCTAGGTAAATTTGGAGTTAAGAGGTTGCCAAGTACCGTTACTGTTCTCGGAAACCCAGAATATCCAGATATATGTCGGGGCCATATTCAGATATGCGTATCCGGATATCATATTCGGATATCTACAGACCTCATATCCGGATATCAATATCTGGATATTTCGCGACAGAATGCAGTTTCTGCATTTCGTGAGATGTCACACCAAAGGTTCAACTTTTAACCTATTAGGACGTTCAAGCATGCATCTTTATTCATTTTTAGGTCCAGGTTCAGGTTGGTTACATATTTAACTCATTAGCATGCATCTTTATACACAACCTTTAAACAACTAAAAATCATGATCAAGGTTGATGAACTTACCCAAGCTTAAAATAGAGCAACAATGGCTCTTGGAGCTCTCACAACAGCTCCTAAGTCCTGACTGTCAAGACAAACGAAAATGGTACACCAAAGGTTGGTTCTTTGTACCAAAGATGACTCCTTTAAGCTCAAAATGCTAAGGCCAGGCTCCCTCAACAAGGTTCATATACTTAGCCCATAACACTTCACAAACTCAGAATCTAAACTCGACAATGAAGTCTCTCACTCACTCCCAATGCAAGCTCTCACACTCACAATGTGTTTTGATGAAGAGACAACCAAGGAAATGGTCTCTTGGTTGAGTTTTGGCCAAGAACAAGGGGAAGAGTGGCAATGGAGCAGTGTAAGAGTGCAAGTCAGCCACCCAAGTCACGTATAGGCTGAGTAATACCTAGGGTTTTGAGCCAAAGGTTATATTTATAGATGGTTTAAGCTTAGTCGCACTGTATTAGCGCTAATTGCTACGCTTAGCATTTTAATCCCAAACTTAGGATTCTGAACCTACTCATCTTTCTAAGATTTTTCATATTTTTAGTTTATTTTTCGCAGAACCTTTCGGTACACGCTTTTCCATAGCCAGTATTAGTTCTGGCACCAGTTCTCATTATTTTGACTTGAAACTTATTTTGCACGTTCTACATATTATTCTAGGAATATTCATGCACTTATTATAATTTTTCATGATACTTCACCGGTACGCATTTATACCGTGAGGCAGAACCGGTATCTGTACTTTTCGTCAGAAAAATGACTTTCAGCATTCTTAATCACTTACTATAATTATTTAAACCTCCTCATAATTATTAGGGTCAATTATGGTATTATTTTCTAATTCTTATATTTAATTTCCTAAATTAACGGTGCAGGTTCTTACACCTTGGACCTTCAAAACCGCGACTGTACATGGAGAGGAGGAACACGAAGATCTTGCTTCACACCATAAAAATTGTATGGTTGTGAAGAGGAGAGTGAGGGGAACAAGATTTGTGAAGGAGATTTCTTGATTCAGTGAGATTTAATAGGAGAGATTCTAGTGAGAAGTGAGAGCAAAGTTCAAACTTTGAATTTTAAAGAGAGGAGGGAGGTGGGGCAGCAGAATTCTGAATGCCAAGGGAGGGGAAGGTGCCCTAATTAGGGTTGCCATGTCACCTTAGTGGCACTTTGCCCTCTAGTGAAACTCGGTGTAATTTTTTATCTGAACCGTTATAAAATTTCTACCCGGAAACACCAAATACTCTAACTTTAAGTAATTAACATTAATTTTGTCTAATTATCATTGTCATAACTTAAAAATTTGATTAGTTGATCATAGATCCACTAATAGTTGTTTAATTGTACTATAATCTTTACCAATGTTCTTAACTGTACCAGAATTTCATAATCTTCTTAACTTTAACATTATTGGTCTAATTATGACTTGTTATGCATATATTGGTCTTTCTTTCCATTTTCTCATATTTTTCCTGTTCCGAAATTCTACCTGCTGCTTCTACAACAGTACAAAATACTCGGCAGAAGTGACTTTTTACAAAATATCATAATATGGGTATCAAACTTTATCAAATCATATGCTAACATCATCTATGATAATCATATCATCAAAATAGCTCTCTAACTATAATTTGCTAACTTGGAGCTATTCTCCTGACTGTTACTGCGTTAGCAGTAAAAAATAACAGATAAAAATTCACCTGTGTGAGATACCCTGAATATGAATTATTAAATTCTTAAAATTTCATCCTCATTCTATTTATGACCCTAAGGTTCTCATCATAATCCTCTAATTTAAAAGTCATATATTCAGGGTTATTATACTTTTCATACTACTTGCATCTATGTGAGAGAAATAAAGGCATCTCGTGATTTAAAAGAAACATTAAGCTCATATATAAATCCAAATTTAGAATAACATATATAAGGAACCTAAACTCTTTCCATTACCAATAATATATGTTGGAGATTAATAGCTTATTAGATTTTTTTTTCCTCTTTGAACTCTAGGTTAGGGAAACGTTAGTGGGGAATTTTGTTAGGAGATAAATATTATATTAGGGAGTTATTTTATGGGTTATTTTATCTCTGTAACTTAGTTATTGTAATGGGTGGATACTAATTTGAATTAAACTTTTGTCTATTTAAATTTTTATTATGTGAAATTAAAAAATATCAAAGAATTAGATTTTGCACTTTTGAATTTGAGACAAAGCTTGCATAACAGAGCTCAACTTCTTTTTGACCAAAATATGGATCATAGTTATGTATTTATCAGCTTGGTATTAAAACCCAACCAAAAAAAAAAAAAATTTAAAAGATTCAGTGGAGGCATTATCCATCAATCCGAGAATATTATAGAGGTTCATTTTGCATCAGTGGAGGCATTATGTACTTAGGGTTTTATGTTTATTATGTTCACCAAAACTTTTGTGTGTTATATTTTTTTATTTTATAGACTGTGTGTGTAATGATATATGTTAAAGATGTAAGCCTAAACTATAAAAGCATTACGGTTGTCAAATAATCTTACGATAAAGAATGAATCGCAAGGGTTACGATAAGAAATTCAAGAATTCTGTTAACTAAGCCCAATTGCTCCCTTCACTTGATAACTAAAATACTAAACCCCAAAACTACCAAAAAAATAAAAGTAAAAATAAACTAAATCCCACCGCAGCTGTCGCCGCCACCCGCCATCTGCTTTGTACGGTGGATTTGGAGTTCTTTAACGAATCAGTCGAGACACTGCACTCCTCTTCCATCTCAGGTTACTCTCTCTCTCTCTCTCTCTCATATGGACACACAAAAGGCACTGTTTAATTTTTAGTATATGTACATTTGGATATTTGCAATGGCAGAACATGGTTAATGTTGAGCTCTGAGTCAAACCATTTAAATTATTATTATTATTTCTTATAAATACAAAAACATCAACCTGTGTTATTGATTTAGGATAGGATTGGATAAACTTTATAAAAAAGTGTTTTTATGATTTAACTTTTTCTTTTTCTTGATTTTTCATTTTTTTTAAATTTATCCAATTATCTTTTGTTTTAATATTGTCTAATTAAAAAAAAAAAAACGAGGCCTTAATTTTCTTAACATGATTGGTTATATATATAGTCTGTATGTTAAAATGTGGATTGCACCTTTGATAATTGGCTCTTTGGTTTGATTGTCCAGGTTGAATTCATACTTTCATCCAACCAACCAGCCATACAATTGAGTAGTGTGAACTCTCTATAAACTTTTTCAATTTGTTTTTTGTGCTTAAACATGATTCTTTCTATTAATTGATTAGTTTACCTTACTTATAAGTTGTGTTCAATTCTCTGTAGTTATCTTGTTGGTGACATTTTTATTGCCTGATAGTTAGTCTTGCAGGATCTATCTAAGCTTTTGTACTGTCATACCAATGTTCTATGCTTTCTCTTCTCAAATTGGTGCCAACCTGCAAACTTGAGCTTGTTCCTAAGGTTTTGCCATCTCATCGATGGGTTTACCGATCTTTTTTGGCAACTACAAGTTCTCTGCAACTGATATCACATGATTTTGAGAACAAGAGCAAGGTTGTTGATTTTGATGTTCTGTTCCATTCCTGCACAAAGGTTGATGTTGCTAAGCGGCTTCATGCTCTTCTTATGGTGTTGGGGAAAGCTCAAAATGTTCTTCTATCTACCAAGCTTGTTAATTTGTATGCTACTCTTGGGGATGTCTCGTTGTCTCGCGATACTTTTAACCAGATTCAGAGAAAGAATATCTATGCGTGGAACTCAATGATAGCAGCATATGTTCGCTGTGGCCGATACTGTGAAGCTATGACTTGTGTCAATGAATTGTTGTCGATATCTGGTCCACGACCTGACTTTTATACGTTCCCTCCTGTGTTGAAAGCTTGTGCACATCTAGTTGATGGGAAGAAATTACATTGCTTGGTTTTGAAGATGGGTTTTGAGCATGATGTATTTGTTGCGGCTTCCTTGATCCATTTATATTCACGGTTTGGTGCTTTAGATGTTGCCTACAAGTTGTTTGTCGATATGCCTGTTCGAGATGTGGGTTCTTGGAATGCAATGATTTCAGGGTTTTGTCAGAATGGAAATGCGGTAGAGGTATTATATGTCTTGAATAGTATGAAAGTTGAGGGGGTAAAAATGGATACAGTTACAGTGTCAAGTATACTACCCATTTGTGCACTGTCAAACAATATCCTTAGTGGGGTATTGATTCATTTGTATGTGATAAAGCATGGGTTGGTAGCTGATGTGTTTGTTTCCAATGCTTTGATCAATATGTATTCAAAGTTTGGTAGGCTGCAGGATGCACATAGGGTTTTTGATCACATGAAAGTGAGAGATCTGGTATCTTGGAATTCTATAATTGCTGCATATGAGCAGAATGATGATCCTACTACTGCACTTGAATTCTTTAAAAGGATGCAATTTGTTGGAATACGACCTGACTTGTTAACAGTTGTGAGTTTGGCCTCAATTTTTGGTCAATTAAGTGATCAAGGGTTTAGCAGGTCTGTTCATGGATTTGTTATGAGACGTGAATGGCTTGAGGAGGATGTTGTGATTGGTAATGCACTTGTGAATATGTATGCAAAATTGGGTGCTATGGATTGTGCACTTACAGTTTTTGAACATCTTCCTATCAAAGACATAATTTCGTGGAACACTTTGATCACAGGGTATGCTCAAAATGGTCTTGCAAGTGAGGCAATTGATGCTTACAACATGATGGAAGAGAGTGGAAAGATAAGCCCAAACCAAGGGACTTGGGTGAGCATTCTACCAGCATATTCCCATGTTGGAGCTTTGCAACAAGGAATGAAAATTCATGGGAGGCTAATCAAGAACTGTCTCTACTTGGATGTCTTTGTGGCTACCTGCCTGATTGACATGTATGGAAAATGTGGGAGGTTAGAGGATGCAATGTCCTTATTCTATGAAATTCCACGAGAAACTTCAGTTCCTTGGAATGCCATAATATCTTCTCTCGGGATTCATGGGCATGGAGAAGAAGCTGTACAACTTTTCAAGGATATGCTAGCTGAAGGGGTAAAGGCAGATCATATAACCTTTGTGTCTTTGTTGTCAGCCTGTAGCCATTCAGGTTTAGTTGATGAGGGTCAATGGTGCTTTGATATGATGCAGAAAGAGTATGGGATCAAGCCTAGTTTGAAGCATTATGGCTGCATGGTGGATTTGCTTGGCAGAGCTGGGTATTTGGAAAAGGCATATGATTTAGTGAGCAATATGCCTTTAAAGGCTGATGCATCCATCTGGGGTGCTCTTCTTGGTGCTTGTAGAATACATGGAAATGCAGAATTGGGTGCATTTGCTTCAAATCGCTTGTTGGAAGTTGATTCAGAGAATGTTGGCTATTATGTTTTGTTATCAAATATCTATGCAAATGTTGGAAAATGGGAAGGAGTAGTTAAAGTAAGATCATTGGCCAGAGATAGAGGATTAAGGAAGACTCCTGGATGGAGCTCTGTTGTAGTGGGCAGTATAGTTGAAGTCTTTTATACTGGGAACCAAACCCATCCACAATGTACAGAGATATACGAGGAACTAAGGGCTTTGACTGCCAAAATGAAGAGCCTTGGTTATGTTCCAGACTATAGTTTTGTCTTACAAGATGTTGAGGAGGATGAGAAAGAGCAGATTTTGACAAGTCATAGTGAGAGACTGGCCATTGCATTTGGAATTATCAGCACTCCACCAAAAAGTTCCATTAGGATATTTAAAAACTTGCGTGTTTGTGGTGATTGCCACAATGCAACTAAGTACATATCCAAAATTACTGAGAGGGACATTGTTGTGAGGGATTCCAATCGTTTCCATCATTTTAAAGGTGGGATTTGCTCATGTGGTGATTACTGGTGATGATCACTAATTCATGGGAACTGGAAAAGATTGGCCATAACTGAAGACCTTAATTACTGAGATTTGTCAAACCAGGCATTGTTTATCATTGTAGCGCAACTGCTAATCAGTAAGATAAATTTATCTGCCAACCATATTCTTCAATTGAG
The DNA here is from genome assembly GCA_032173675.1 of Gastrolobium villosum. Taxonomy (NCBI): domain Eukaryota; kingdom Viridiplantae; phylum Streptophyta; class Magnoliopsida; order Fabales; family Fabaceae; genus Gastrolobium; species Gastrolobium villosum. Next base: position 5,567 of record JAVKPL010006577.1, on the reverse strand, counting down.
CTTTAAGAATATGTCTTTTTGAGATTGAAAAGGAGAAGAATTGGAGCGGTAGTTCTGTTTCCAAGATGTTGGGTAAATTGCTTCAAAATCATAATGATTTTGGGAAGTGATTGATTGTGTCAAAACAATCTAATAAACGAGAAACCTTGATACCATGGACTAGGTCTGATTATTAAATAATACATAAATATATCATACTAAAGTGCACAGCTGGGTTCTTGCAAGGCATTATCCCTACAAGTCTTGTTGATTGCTAGACGGAAACATAATTGACCTGATATGTTTATTGATCATATTGGCTTCAATCATCAGCTGTTCCTTTTGTGTGTTCACTTCCGAGCCTTTGTCAATCTCTATCATATGGAAGTGAGTAGTAACGCGATTCTAGTTCTTTGCTTCTCTGTAAATCTGAGGCATTTCTTTCTTCTCGGGAGGGCTGTTATGTTGACATCTATGTGCTTTGAGAAAGCTCATGAGATGCTTTTGGTTTCTGATTATGTTATTTCTGTTAGATATTAAGCCATTTGTATGTCTTCACTTAATAGTTTGAGCTTTTGCAATAGTTGGTTCATGATATGGCATCAGTGCCTATATGACAATATGGTCTAGAGTTGGATCCTTGTTAGCCTCATTCTCCTAAATAAAAAGTTGAATTTCAGTATAAGGTAGATGGGCCTTTGCATTGTCAATGCTTCAAGCTAAAATGACTTTTGTGTGAGGGGCTTGTTAGGTGTAGAATCATTCATGTGTATTTTTTAAGTATTCATAATATTTGGTTTATGAAAACTTCATTGGTGCTTTTTATTGTTATTGTGAGCAACTAAATTTTTCTGGGTCAAAGTAATTTAAAAATAAAATAAAAATTATTTAAAAGTTTGAAAATTGAAAAATGAAAAAATAATTAGGTAAAACTAGAAATAACATGGGTCATTTAATTAATTTCTGATTCATTATATTCTCATTTCCCCCCTATCGTTGACGTTTTCAGCCATAAGAGGGTTTCTTGATTACCCATACATCACACCATGACATCACCATGCCACCTACATCTTATTTTGGCATGATCTCATTGTCTTCTTATTCCTCAATATTTAAATCCTAAATACACCCAATTTGGCATGATCTCATTGGTTGCTCATCTCATTGATGTGTTTGATGCCACCTTCCCCTCATTTTGACAATCAATGCCTCTTCCCATAAATAGCTGAGAGGTCCAGAGGGAGGTGCTACTGTCATTTTGGAAATAAAGAGGGTCATCATTTGGTGAAAGATTTGGCTGCAAAAAATTTGAGTGATGTTCTAGCTGCTGTTAGTCATCCCTTGGTTCTGCATTTAAGTTGTCGTACTGCTGCATTTCTGTGCACCAAAAATTCTTGATGGCTGAGTTCCACCCTTCGGCTGCTAAGCTTTTCTGATGTCTTTGATTTCTGCTTGAAGGTTAGAGTTCTTGCCATCTCATTTATTCATCATTAATGAGCATGAGATCTTGGTGTTCTTAATGTTCAGTAAAATATGGCTACGATGAATCTATGAGCTCTCTGTTTTGTTTCTTGGTTAAAGATGCATGGAATCTTGCTGTGTTTCTTGCTCATACTTGTTCATAATTCTGCGTGAGTGTGGCACACTCATTTGTGTTGATTCTATGACTTATGTGCTATCTGATTTTTCTTGTTCAAGAAAGCTTGACTAGGGAATACTAGGGCAGTAATTAGGAAGTGTTGTAAGCAATGTGGGATTGTTTGTAGTTGGGCTCGTCGAGTAATTTTTTCGTGCTTTTATATACCCGTTTCAGCAAGGAGGTTTTAGGTACCACTGGTGGTAGAAATGAGGTATATGGGTATGGGTATGGGGTATCAATAAGGACTAGTTATCATTTATAAAGTGAGGACAAATGCTTATTTTCATTGTTTTTGTCTCATTTTTAGTAGGAGGAAAGGCTTTGAAGAGTTGTGAACTAAGTAGCCTTGGGGTTTGATAGTTTGAGTGAAGTTTGTGTCTACAACAGAACATCAATTTTCTGGGTGCGGAAGCGGACGATTTATATATGTAAAGAACCATTTTAACCCTGGGATGTCTGAGCTCTTATTTATAGGGTTACCTGGCTAGGTTTCCAGTCGCTGAGCTCCCCCAGTTGAGATTCTGTCCGACTTAGTCAGCCTCAATCAGTTTGTTTCAACTGTTGAGATCTGGCCATATCTCCTATGGAGATATCCTAGGGCGGCAGTTGATGGAAGACCTTTATCCGTAATAGTTGCCCCCCAGCTCGGTATCCCGTATGTCGGAATGCCGAGATGATTTCTTGCTTACTTGGTCATTTTTGACCTTGCCACTCCTTGAACCAATTCCCCATGTGTTAGCTAGGTCGGAGGTCGTGACTCCGTTCAAATCTTCATGTTATGATTCTTGATCAAATTGGTGAGGTCAGCAGATTTTGGATGTCGGAATTTATTGGCATGACCCTTCGTTTCATTACACTTTCCTGACCTTTCGTTTCATACCTGCAATGACGGTTATAACAGAGCACGTGTGTTCCATTTATTGGTATTTCGCACATCGTGCAGGGTGCACTATACTGAGCCTAGCATAGGCCATGATTGAGAGCATTAAATGCGTGCAGAGATTGCAGGGGGTGCAGGGCGGCGAAATTCCCATTTTGCCCAGACGCTTCGAAGACCCCCCTTTGGCCTTTTCACTTCCCACTTCTCCAATCCTCTATATATATCAGCTTGCCACCTCCTGGCTTCTTTCTTACTTCCTGCTTTCCTGCGTATCCCATAGGGTTTTTCCTGTGTTTCTCCATTGTCAAGACACTCTTCATTCGCTACTTCTTCTCTTCAGTTTTCAACCAGGTAACTTTTTTTTTTTCTTTGTAGATTTCTATTTTTCCTGTTTTTGATTGTTCATTATCCTGTTGGGGAGGAGTGCTTCCTGCCTTGCTCACTCTTTAAGTGGGTAATGGACACTCCTGGTAGTTCAAGTGGCCGAAATGATAGTAGAGAGGTGTCTGAGGACATGATAGGGAGGTTGCCGAGAGCTGTTCAATATTGGTTTTACGGCAGGGAGTACACCGAAGAGGAGAGGCTCCAGCAGCTTCTCCGAGGTCACCGAGGAGGTCGTCAGACCTCCAGAGGTGCTCGTGGTAGGAGAGGTAGAGGTCGGAGGGGACGAAGGGGTGAACACGCCCAACCATCTTTCACTAGAAATACGTCCTCCTCGATTCCTCAACCCTAAATTTCTAGATCGAGTTCCTTTTCTGAGCCAGTTCCTCTATCCTTCATTCTTCCTCCTTTACCGCTTGGACAAGGTTCGGGGTCTGTTTTAAACCGGATCCCACCTTTCCAGTTGAGTAATAGTTCTTCCAGCATTTCTTCATCCGACCTGGGTTTTCGCACGTCGGATGTCCCTTCAAATTTTGATGACTCGGCATCCAGTCATGTGCCTTTTGTCGATCTCCTTAGTAGTTCTGATGACTCTGTCCCTTTTTCTTGGAGTCCAGGCCCGTTACCATCCGATTTAGATGATTCCGGGTCAAGTCAGGTTGATTTTATTTCTGATCCAACTCCTTTGTGTTCCAGGGACCTGATAATGGAAAATTCTGATGTTGATGAGTGGGTTCTTCTAGAAATCCTTCATATGCGGTCTGTAATGACTCCTGCCGACGTCTCCCAGCTCCCTCTTGGGAATCCCGACGGGGTCGATCTTCTTCCTGCGGGTGATTACCCGGTATGCGCAGGTCCTATATCGGACGAGCCCTGCTTTTTCTTTTTTTACCGGGATCTGGTCACCAAGGTCGGAATTCGGCTTCCGTTCACAGACTTCCAGATGGCTGTGTTGCGACGGATTAGAGTAGCGCCCTCACAACTCCATCCCAACTCATGGGCTTTTATCCGTGGTTTTGAGCAATTGTGCTCTTACCTTTTCCTTCCCTGTACAGTCTCCCTTTTTTATTTCCTTTTTGATGTGTACACGGCTCGGAGTGGTGCCGAGTTAAAAGAAAGGAAAGGGTGGGTTACCTTCCGAGGTACTCCTGGTAGGGGAATTTTCATCCCTTACTCACAGTCCTTCAAAGGCTTTAAGAATGTCTATTTTAGAGTGGCCTCACGCCCTGACTCCCTCCCATGGTTTGGCAAGGAACTGTTGGATGATGGGAACCTTTTATGCCACTTCGAGCTGTATTGGACGCGAAAACATTATCGACGTCGTCCAAAAAATTATGCCACTCCCCTGACCGCGCTTTCCCGAGACGAGAGGTTCGCGGTGCGAATTATAATTGAGTATGTTGATGATTATGGCATCATCGACTTAAGTCGGATAGTAGATAAGTTTGGAGACGATGCCATTTATGAGTTCGGTATGTATGTCAAGTTTATGTTACATTTGATAACTACCTTTTTGTAACACCTTGATAACACTGTTTTTCTTATTTACAGTTGGCATGACGTCGGCCGAATACAAGAAGTATCTACCCAAGAAATCCGGCAAGGGGAAGTCGCGAGAGGCTGTCCCTCTCGAACCCGAAGCTTCTAAACGACGACGGGTAGATATCATCTTGGGTGAGGACCCGCCTGCTGACGAGGTGGATCCTGTTGAGGTTCCTGTTGCCCCCTCTTCGCCGAGTCCAGCTCCTATTCCTGCTGCCCAGGGTAACCTTCTCAGCTTAGAGCCGGGGGAGCTATGGAGGTCGGGTGTCTCGGACCGCCTTAGGGCAGCTTTGAAACCCCCTCCGAGTCTCTTTCTGAACTCTGGCCTGACTTCCACCGTAAGGGCCATGCTAAAACGGATGGAGGAGGATGCCTTGAAGAAGACCCCATTAATTTAAATCTTTCAAGACCTCCTCCAAAACCTGGACCAGGCTAATGCGGCCAAGTCGTCCCTTGCTTCTAAGGTCGTGGAGTTAGAGCAGTCTAAGTCCGACTTGGAAGCCAAAGTTGGAGAGCTGCACAAGGAGGTGGAAACGGCGAGGAAGAGTTTGGAATTAGCCAACACCAAGGTCAACGAGCTGAGCGCTGAGAAGGAAACCTTCTCTAAATCTCTGGGAGACAAGGACGCCCAACTTCAGGAACTCCGGACTCAGCTTGATCAAACGACCGCCAATTTTGAGGAAGCTAAGACCGTGGTAGTTAACGCGGCCGTCCAAGCATTTGACAATGCTATTGCTTAGGCCCGAGTTCTGAATCCCGGGCTTATTGAGGCTGGAATGGACGTGTCCTATGGGGTGAAGGACGGCATCATAGTTCCGGGATCTCCGGGTTCCGAGGAGGAGGCCGAAACTGGAACCCCTTAGGTTTAGTTTATTTTTGTCGTATCTTGTAAGCATTGCCGTGTTTAGTTCGGCTTTTGAAATTATAAACTTACTTTTGGTTGATCCGAGATTGTCAATTTGTTATACCATTTTGGTCTCATCTTTATTTGTCTTTGCAAATTGCGAGTCCCTGATGGCCGATCTAGAAAGTATATTAGTTTCTTTTTGTTCGTCAACAAAAATTTATTTCTTTAATGATCGTGACATGTCGGAATCTTAAATTGAAGCGTTTAGTAACAACTACTCATTTATTCACAATGAAAAT
>JAVKPL010006576.1:0-27010 GCA_032173675.1 Gastrolobium villosum | reverse complement strand
TAATACCAACGACCAAAAATCTCAGATGACCGACAAAGCAAAAAAAAATTTCGAGTGATCTTTAAAAAATTTACAGGCCCTATACATATCACATCACAATTTGTAATAAAGGGAAAATAATCTCTTCATATAATCCCCAAGAAATCATAAGATCAAGCAAAATGCGACGAATATATTAATAAATTATTGGTCTAAGCACAATATTGGTGACAACTTGGCCAAAAAAGAAAGCAAGTGAACCATTTAATCCTCTTTTGTTGCCATCAGTTTACAAATGCTACAGCCAAAAAATTTAGAAAGTCCTACAGGCATATTGCTAAACAGTGGAAAAAGTTTCCATATCATAAAAAATATAACAACTAGTAATTCTGAGCATTATTACAATGTTTTACTTTTTCCTATAAACATTTTGGTTAACCTCATCATATTAGAAAGTAGTACAAAGAAGAGCAAGAACCTTCTATAGTCCGGGATACCACACTCTGTACTAATTCCCGCTCCAGTCAATACCATAAGCCTGGTACTGTACATTAAAATTGGAATCCAGTTAGGGAACTGTTAACTTTGCAAAATGTAAATCATCAAAGTACTGATATTATATCTACAGTACGGAGCCCTAAAATATACTTCTAACTGAACAAATGATGAGAATATGAAAATCAACCTTTGGTCAAAAAACTGATACAAAAGGTTAACATCTTTGATACTGGGAGGATCCGCATCTGGAACTGCCTTCTTATCCCTCGATATATGAGATGGGCCTTTGTCATCATTTCTTGGAGATATCCCAGGGACAGAGATTCGGCATGTTGTTTGCACAAACTTCACGCTACCCTTAAGAGATAAGAGTCTTCCACCTCTTTTTGCCAAGTGCCAATTTTCACCTATGAGCATGAAAAAATATGCAGGAACACAATGCTACATAGTTAGTAAAATAAGCCACAATTTTAAGGAACTCAATAGGTAAGGGATTATGTGCAAGTGCAAGAAAAGAAGATTGAATGTAAGAGGAAGCATACTTGCCTGTTATAATACTCCCTAGCACATTCCTCACAATCCCAAAAGACTGCATCTTTAGATTAAAAAAAAAAAATACACTTATCAAGCACTAAAACCATACAATAGGTGTAGAAAAGTTATATAGTTGATTTATAATAAAAAAGAAAGAAAAGTTACATAGTTAAGAGAAAGATATGACACGACTAGTACTCTCAGAGAGATGCTTAAAATGAAAAAGTGTATTATTCCCTTCAAGATTTAGAAGTTAATTGACAGAACAGAATAGTATAAGCATTTGGTTCGGGCTGACAGGAAAAAAGAGAAGCGATCAACATTTTGTGTTGATTATTATTTTTTAGATTTAAGCAAAAGATGCAAAATGAAAATTTCACGAGATTGATAACGGAAGTGAATATGTTTTAGTCAAATAATAACAGCATGAAATTTCAGCAGATTATAATGAGTTAAAACGTTATGAATCAGAAGGAACTGCATTACAATGTGCATCACATGAGTTGGAAATTATTAGCATATGATGAATCTGAAACAAAAGAAAATTGAGCTTTGAAATAGATAATTTCCTAATAATTTCCCTATGGCACGTTTTCATCATAAGGAAGTTATCGTGGAAACATGCTTAGTAATAGCATTCGCTGTCAACACAACATGATTGATATAACAGAGAGAGAGAGAGAGAGAGAGAGAGAGAGAGAATGGAACTCACAGCTTGAGAGAGAAAGGGTGAATGAAAACGCAGAGGTAACGACATGGCCATTTCTTTACGGGATGCGTCGTCGACAACACCACAACTAAAGACGACACTGCGCTCCCAACGTTAATTGGTAACATCGCCCCCTTGCTTTTTCGGTTTTTCCTCTCAATTCACTTTCACCAACCCTTCCACGTTGCACACTTCTCCGCCGCCTATATGATAGTGTTTTTTAAGGGCTTTATTTTTGTTATTTTTACGTGTGTCTCATCCTTGATTTTTCTCTCTCCTCTCTCTTCTCAAATGTGTGCGTAGATTTGTTACGTTGCATCTTGTAACGTAATAAACATAAAACCCATTTTAAATTTAGAAAAGGATTTTTAAATTTAAATAAGGGTAGAATACGGTAACAACCAATTAATGTTATTATCAATCAATTTCACCGTTAGATTGATTATATTGATTCAACAGTTATATTTATTTCCATCTTTATATATTTATGATTCCTCATATTTAATATTTTATATTTATTTTCACGTTATGATTTTTCATATGTAAAAGTATTAAATATGGGAAATCATAACTAAAAATAAAAATAACCTTTGGATCTGGTGAAATTGATTGGTAGTAACATTGATGCTAACACTAAATGATTATTACAATATCTTGTTTAAAAAATTGTATTATATAATAATTTATTACAAATAATTCATAAAACATAAAAAATAAAGGGTAAAATGTGTATCATTTTAAAGGATATAAAGTTGTGTCATTTTAAGTGAGAGAATCAGATAGATAAAGGAGGAAAAAGAGTGGACAAAAAATATAAAGATGTGAGTCCCACATATTTGTAAAAGTGAAAAGATATAAGTTATGTCATTTAAAAAACAAATACTTTTCCCAAAAATAAAATAAAATTAAGTGGGTGTTTTATTTTCGAGTACTTGGGTAATTAAAGTAAAAGATAAAGTCTGAATTTTCCTGTAAACAAAAATCTGGATGACGATTAACGAACACCTACCAAACTTGTCATCTCTCTTCGATTCATCATCCTATGAGTATGAAACGTTGAAACCTAACACAACATAGCTCGAAGGTAAAAAAATGGCTTTGAAAAGTTCCTATACCCTCTTCCAACAACATTCTCAATTCACATGTGCTTCTTCTAGAGCCTTCCTCTCAATTTTATTCCCCAAACCAACTTCTCGTACCTGCATTATTGAATCCCACAAAGAAATGCATTTATCCCCTTCTTTTAGTAAGAGGAGGCTCAACCTTACCCTTCTTCCCACAACTTTTCTGTTGGTTATTTTACCAAACATGCGTGATGCACTGTTGTTGGCTCAAGAATTGGAGCTTCAGAGATACACGGATTCTAAGGAAGGTTTCACTCTTCTTAGACCCTTTTCTTGGACTAAGGTAAACTACTTGTTTTTTACTTGAAGATTCCCTTGATCTTTGATAAGCGTGTGTGAGTAATTTGAGTGTGCTTTTATGCGAAAAGAACAATCTTTTGCTAATGTGGTTTAACAGGTTGATAAAGCAGGGGCAACTGTGTTGTTTCAAGAGGCAAATATGGGAAGTAACAATATTGGGGTTGTGGTAAACCCGGTTCGTCTTGCAAGTCTTGGAGAGTTTGGGAGTCCTCAATTTGTAGCTGATAAGCTTTTACAAGCAGAAAGACGTAAGGTAAAATTGTTCTTCTTTCCACCGCTTCATCCTTAATTTACCTTAGCATTTGTTGGATTCTTCATTGAACTTTTTAGAATGATTTCAAAGTTACCTATGTTGGATGTATAGATACAACGATATAGGCAAAGCAGTTCATATAGCTTAACAAGTCAGATTAGTATATGAAAAAAGTGGCAAGGAACTTGTTTGGTAAGAAATATAATAAAAATACAAAAAATCATTTATCATTCATATCAAGGACGAGTCTTTGAAGCCGCTGTAAGGTTGCTCTTGTAATCGAATACGGCTTCGAGTTTGAGAAATGATTCTTTGCAAGAATGCAAGGATAAGGATAAGGTTGTATATAATTAACTTTCACCTCTATTCTTATAAGTTGGGGAGATTTGTGCACCGCATATTTGTCCTTCGTCATTCACCTAACAATTTAAGGTTTCAGGACATACGTTAGATATATTCAAGTGTCAGTGGTGTGAAGTCCCACATGAGTTAACCATAGACCAAATGAGGAATTCATGTAATTGCGAAAGACCCATTAACTTATAGCCTTTAGATTTTCCACTTATTGTGATTTATAATTGGGAAAAACATCTATCCTTATATTATTTAGACCGTTGATTTCCGTCCATCAACGGTTATAATCTATTCGGTCAAACTTAATGGGCCAAATTTATTATTAATTAATTAATAATTTTGATCTAATAAATTATAACCGTTGAAGGATGGAAATCAACGGTTAGCTCTAAAATGATATAAGCTTATATATTTTAAAATAAGAGATGTTATTCTTTTATAATTTGATTGCAAAAGGTTTTGTGCTCCTCATTTAGTCATACATGTCTCTACTCTTAGAATTGGTGAATAGATATCAAATATCTTTGTGATTGTATAACATTTTAACTTCCAATAATTATTGCCTTGACATTCAGGAAAGTACAATGGAGGCCGAGGTGATTACAGTTGCAGAAAGATCAGGGGAGGGAGGTTTACAAATCTATGAATTTGAATATAAGGTTGATAGTACTCGGGGAGGGATGAAGAGGATCTTTTCTGCAGCATTTGTGGCCTCAAAGAAGCTCTATCTTCTAAATATTGTTCACTCTGATAAACCAGAGAGTCCTCTTGACCCGCATAAAAGAATGATTTTAGAGCAAGTTCTTCATTCCTTTGATGCAGCAACTTAAACTTTGGCATGAAATTTCGGTTCTTCTTATTTCTTCCCCATTTCTTGAGTTTTCATTCCTGAGTTATGGTCACGGGCTTATGTCCAAATCTTACTTTGAACATTATCACAAACAAGCAGACTGAAAATTTTTAGTGCATATTGAACTAATTCCAGTGTACTCTTTATATCACTATATTTTAACTTAAAACTACATATTACTTCAACAAGATATATTTTTTGTTGAGATATTCTAATCGGTTCATCGCTTCCCGATCAGTCCGGTTCAGTGCATGTCCCGATATTAAGATTTTAAATCCCTCCCAAAAATGATACTGAGAAGAATCGAATACATAATTGCACCCCTACCTGTTCAATTTCCTTACGCCAACTTCACCATTCACCATTTGGTTACTTCAACAAGATATTTAGCTAAAGGGAAAAAGATGTATTATTTTAAATGACACGCCTTACATCATTTCACTCTCATAAAAAAATGGGATTCACATCTTTAAAAAAAAATTCTCCTACTCTCTCCCATGATTTATCTCTTTCTCTCACTTAAAATGATACAACTTTGTATCCTTTAAAATGATGCACTTTTTCCTTAGTTTTAGAAGGTAAAAACAAAATAAGGCGTGTATATATTTGTGCATGCGTGATCTATCAAAAAGATATTTCTTTTTGGTATGCATGCATGACTTTTGTCCATGTATGTATACACAAATAGTCCATATACGTATACAGCATGAGTTAAAAATGTAACGTAAATTTACCCAATAACAGAAAATTCACGTTCTTTTGTTTTTTGTTTTTTTGGGTCTAGATCCAGAACATGCATTTTCATATGGTTTGCTATCCAGGTGGCTCTGCCCCGGCTCATAATTGACATTTGGAAGAAATCATTCTTAGTACGTATTCTCCCTCTTGAGACACAGTGAATGGTGTATGAAAATTGAAAGTCATCACTACACCTTATATAGATAGATCACATGCCAGTTATGTATTTGAGCGGTGATTCCAAATTGATCAATCGAACCCGTGAGAAAATTAAAAAAAAAAATGATACGTAACAATAGAAATTCATAACTACTAATGACCAATTATTAGTACTGTAATAAATTTTTTGAAAATAAATTAAGAAAAAAATATATGTGTTTGTTTATAAGTTGATAATTCTTTATATATTAATATGAATTAATTTTTTTTTTTGTAATTTCTTTAATGATATAATAACACATGTTTAGATAATATAACAACTTTAAGAAGAATGGGTCAAATTAAAATAAATAAAATTGGTTACAAATTTTATTATATATCACGGTGACGCAGCCCACAAGTCTCATCCGCTGACTTCTTGATCACCCTGAAGTCGATGGCAAATCTTTGTTTATTCTTCTCATTCTGGTATTTACTTGCCTCTGTTAGCAGATTTGGTGGCTGTTAGTAGGCCACGCCGTATTGTTTCTGTTTAGCTTTTGTTTGTTGGGGTTGGGGGCTTATACCTTTTTTAAACCCAAAAAAAATAATACAAAATCAATTGATTAAGCGAGGATTGGGTTGCAATTATAGAATAAAATCATATATTCATACTCAGTGTTGAGTTGTTACAGACAGAGTTAATGAACTGGCAACAAAGAGGCCCATTCGTAAAAGGAAACAACCTAGTTACTTGTTGATTATTTTCAATGAATGTAACGGCCCAATTAAGTTAGATTTGTGTTATAATTAGACAAGTTAAGAAGAGAAAATGAATTGTAACAAGATAGATACATATAGCCCACATATTGGGGCGTGAGAAGATATTCAGAAAATCATTTGACAATTCCTTCTTTTTCTCTCTCTCTATATCTCTCTGATTTCATCTTCTCCTTTTAACTTAGATATGAAATCTAACATTACAATTGGTGCTTTCATTTGAAACTTCTACCTCCTATTCATGGATGAGAATACATGTATGCGTGACTTGCAACAGCGTTTAGATACACTCGAACACCAGTTTCAGGCAGCTGAACTGGTTCGTGAGCAGCAACATCTGGATCTACAGGAATCTCAATCTCAACTGCATGATTCTCAACAACAAATACAAGAATCTCAAAATCGTTTTCACCAAGATCTAAATCGCCTGATTGATTTACAGCAGCACAATCGTGGCTTATTGGGCTCCGGTCCTTCTTCGGGAACCACTACTGGTGGCGAAAATTCCAGATCTCGCCAAGTCAAATTAGACTTTCCTCGTTTTGCATCGGGAGATCCCACTACATGGATCACATCTGTTGAGAGGTATTTTGCATTTTATAAAGTCCCTATTACTGACTGCTTAAATTTAGCGGCATTTCATCTTAATGAACCGGCTGCAAGTTAGTTTTATGATGCTGATCAAAATGGCTTAATGCCTGATTGGAGAACATTTTGCACTGCTCTGTTGCGTCATTTTGGCCCGTTTGAATTCGAAGATCCCGCTGGATCTTTGGTCAAAATACAACAAACTGGATCGTTCTTGACTACCAGTCCTCCTTTGAGAAGTTAGTGAGTAAGGTTCCCAGCTTATCGTCCACTTTGTTGCGTAGTATTTTTGTATCGGGTCTAAAGCCACACATTCGTCGTTCGGTTTTAACCCGGAGACCTGGTGATTATCATGAAGCTTTTTCGTTAGCTAGGGTGTTTGAAGACCAAGCTACGGGTCACAAATTTGTACGTTCTTGGCAACCTGTGCCAAAATCTGGAACTCCACCGCTTCCCACTGCTTGCAACCAATCCACTCCTATCTCAGCCATTCCAATCCGTCGTTTATCTGAAGAAGAGATGCTCCAAAAGAGGGAGAAGAACCATTGTTACAATTGTGACGAAAAATACTTTTTAGGGCACAAATGCAAAGGACAACCAGCACTGTTATATCTTGAAGGAGAGGATTTTGATCATGATCCAGGACCCTCTCAAGAACCGGATGACATCATTTCAACCGAACTGCCACCTGAAATCAGCTTCAATGCCATGTTTGGCCACCGGAGTCCCAAATCTTTTCGCCTTACAGGATCTATTAAAGGCAAAAATGTCCAAATTCTGGTTGATGGGGGCAGTACCCACAATTTCATTACTCACCGTATGGCTTCATTTCTTGGTTTAACCTTACATAATATTAACCCTTTCCAAGTGCAGGTGGGAAACGGTGACGCATTACATTGTACTGCTTCATGTCTGGGAATTACTTTGACCTTGCAAGCCCATTCTCTTATTGTGGACCTGTTTGTGCTTAATCTCAAGGGTGCCGATGTAGTTTTGGGCATCCAATGGTTGTCAACATTAGGCCCTATTATCACCGACTATGCACACTTGACCATGTTTTTCACCCACAACAATGCCACTATTATCCTCCATGGGGACCCCTATGCTTCACCGTCAGAAATATCTAATGCCCAATTACACAAATTGGTTTCCCAAGACTCGGTTTCCTCCTACTTCATGTGTCTTGACAGCACCGAGTCATCCCTTACTACAGAACCTCCCAAAAACCCACCGCCACCGATTCAACAACTTTTAATCCAATTCCAAGATATTTTCATTACACCCCAAGCCTTACCCCCAGACCGTGATACCAACCACCATATCAACTTATTGCCTCACTCAAAAACCATCCAAGTCCGCCTCTATCGATACCCCCACTTCCAGAAAACAGAGATTGAAACCATGGTCCGTGATATGCTACACATCGGTGTGATACAGCCCAGCCAATCCCCTTTTAGCTCCCCAGTTCTCTTGGTAAAGAAAAAGGATGACACATGGAGATTTTGTGTAGACTACAGGGCATTAAACGCCATCACTGTGCCAGATAAGTTCCACATACCCACTATTGATGAGCTATTAGATGAGCTACATGGGACACGCATTTTTTCTAAGTTGGATCTTAGATCCGGGTACTACCAGATTCGGATGAATCCCTTGGATGTCCATAAAACTGCTTTTCGGACTTATCACAGACATTTTGAATTCTTGGTGATGCCTTTTGGCCTTTCAAATGCTCCAGCGACCTTCCAATCAACTATGAACCATGTCTTCAGTCAGTTTTTAAGACGGTTTGTCGTTATATTTTTTTGATGATATACTTGTTTATAGTCTATCTCTCCAAGCTCATGTTGATCATTTACAACAAGTACTAAGGACACTCAGTATTCACCAGTTCTTTGTTAAGCAGTCTAAATGTTCCTTTGCAGCCCCTGAAATACAGTTTCTGGGATATATTATTTCAGATGCCGGAGTTTCTTCAAATCCTTCAAAGCTACAGGCAGTTCGCGAATGGCCCAAACCACAATCGGTTCCTCAACCACGCGCCTTCTTGGGCTTATCGGGCTATTACCGTCGTTTCATCAGAGGTTACGCTTCTGTAGCTGCACCCTTACGGATTTGTTATCCAAATATGCTTTTCACTGGTCCGAATGTGTAAACCAAGCTTTCATCACTCTCAAGAACTTATTGACACATGCCCCTATTCTGGCCTTGCCCAGTTTTACGGCTCCCTTTATTCTGGAAACAGATGCCTCGGGTGTAGGCAATGGAGCGGTGTTATTACAAGGGGATCATCCAGTTGTTTTTTTTAGCCGCAAGTTATCCAAATTAATGCAATCAAAGTCTACTTATTTTATAGAAATGTATGCTATTACCACGTCGGTGGCTAAGTGGCAGCAGTACTCGTTGGGTACGCCTTTTATCATCAGGACCGATCATCGCAGTTTGCATCACTTGATGTCACAAGTGATACAGACCCAGAGCAACAAAAATTTCTTGCGAAATTGTTGGGGTTCAATTTCACTATCTAGTATCGACCAGGAAAAACGAACACCGCGGCTGACGCCTTATCATGACAACCTAAGGTGGTTCCTACTACTGTTACTGCACCGGAGCTCATGGCTCTCAATACACGCACCTCTAACTACAGTTCCATTATACAGTCCGATTTATAGCATGATCCCTACGCTACTCGGATATTACAAGAATCACAAACATATCTTGCTAAGTGGCCACAATGGTTACATAAAATGGGCTTTTGTTCAACAGAAACCGCTTGTATATTCCTACTGGATCTTCAGTGATTCCACTCCTTCTCCATCAGTTCCACTCTTCCAAGGTTGGCGGTCATGCTGGGATCCGCAAAACGCTTCTCCAGGTGGGTGCTTCGTTTACCTGGCGACATGTGAAAAAGGATATTCAGCAGTATATCTAGCAATGTGAAACATGCCAAAAGACTAAGTCCCCAAACCATTTACTTTTTGGTCTGCTGCAGTCTCTATCGATTCCGGAAGCCATCTGGTCAGACTTGTCCATGGACTTTATAACCTATCTTCCCAACTCCAGCGATTTCACTGACATCTTGGTCGTAGTAGACAAACTGACAAAGGGGGCTCATTTCGCAGCCTTACCTCCGAAATATGAGGCTGTAAAGGTTGCCCAGGTGTTTTGGGACACAGTAGGAAAGATACACGGGCCTCCCCGTTCCATCGTCTCAGATCGAGACCCCCTCTTCACCAGTGATTTTTGGAATACTCTTTTTCAGTTATAGGGTACTTTATTGCATTTCTCGTCTGCGCATCATCCTTAATCGGACGGCCAGACAGAGCGGGTCAACCGGAGCCTGGAACAATACCTTCGACGCTTTGTGCATGATCATCAGCATGCCTGGTATCGTTTCCTCAGCTAGGCTGAGTTTCATTACAACATGTCTTATAACTATTCAACTCGGACCACCCCATTTCAGGCCACCTTCGGACGTCCTCCACCGTGTTTGTTGGCCTACACGCTGGGAACAACGTCGATAGAAGCTGTAGACACGGATCTCCACCAGCGTTCCTTGATCCTTGCATCTTTAAAGCAAAACTTAAAAAAAGCACAAACCTTGATGAGAACCCAGGCAGACAAGAAACACAAAGATCACACCTTTCAGGTCAGAGATCATGTCCTCTTACGCCTGCAACCCTACCGCCAACTCACGATCCATAGAGGTTCTTCCCACAAGCTCAGCTTACGGTTTTATGGACCGTTTGAGGTCTTGCAGTGCATCGGCCAAGTGGCCTACTGCCTTCAACTTCTGGAAGGATCTCGTGTCCATCCAGTTTTTCATGTCTCTCTTTTGAGACCTTTCATAGCTAATGGACAACACAAGGTCCACTCATTCACGGCAGACCTCCAGAGTACACTACCCATACATGTGCCCGCGGCTTTTGTGTCAAGTCAAGAAATATGGAGACAGGTACCTGAAACACCCCAAGTATTGGTGCAGTGGCAAGGGTTGCCACCGGGAGAATCCACTTGGGAAGATGAACGAGTTGTGAGGGGTAAGCTAGGGCATCTCAAGAGATCAGCTCATTCCTACTCTTCTGGGGGAAAAGGGGGAGCGTAGTGTTTCTGATACACAAGGAGAAAAGCAATATTTTGGCCAGCTACCCCCATCAATGCTTAACTCGGATACAGCACTGCGCATTAATGGAGCCGCAGACGAGACCAATAGGGGTCTTCTAGCTGGCGCTGACCGTACTATCCCAACCACTCAAGGGTTACTTGCAACCAGCTGTCCACCATAGCCTCCAAGTCCCTAGAACCTTCCCACCGACACAGTTCCTAAGCCATGCATTGGGGCCAGTCAAAACCAAGGGCAGTCAATTGGGCCGGCCTATCTCGAGGACGAGAATTGTTTTTATGGGAAGAGGAATGTTGCAGACAGAGTTAATGGACTAGCAACAAAGAGGCCCATTCGTGAAAGGAAACAACCTGGTTACTTGGCTAATTATTTTCAATAAATGTAACGGCCCGATTAAGGGTCCAGTTAGATTTGTGTTGTAATTAGACAAGTTAAGGAGAGAAAAGGAATTGTATCAGAATAGATACATATAGCCCACGTATGGGGCGTGAGAAGATATTCAGAAAATCATTTGACAATTCCCCCCTCTCTCTATCTCTCTGATTTCATCTTCTCCTTATAACTCAGATCTGAAATCTACCTTTACATGAATCATATAATTAGAGTGTAAATAGATCATGCCTATGTAAAATTTTGAGCGTAGTCTAACCAATTAATCTAATGCGGGCTAAATTATATCCCTAGTCCAGCCAAAAGGTCTGATCGTGTCTATTATCCTATTTAAACCTATAAATCGTAATTAGCCTCCAAGCCTCTAAGCCTATCAGGCTAGGTCTATTAGGCCCAGAGGCATAAAAGACAAAGAAAATGAAATCAAGCAAATTAGAGCTAAAGAAAAATTATTGTTTTCAACAAATGATGATAATTCAGTTGGTGTATGGGAGCTCAGCAGGTGGGGGTAAGAGTATGTATTCGATCCTTTTCAGTACCATCTTTAGGAGGGGTTTAAATTTTTAATCTTGGACTTGTCGTGAATAGAATTACTTCCCATAGAATATACATATGATTTATCCAAAAAAATAATTATTGTTTCAATACATACAAGAATTATTGTTTTTCATAAATAAAAAATCGAAATATTATTTGTTATTTACACATATCACATAATAATTAATTACTTCATCTAAAATTATATGATATAATTTTAAATAAATATAGACCATCTTACAAGTTTGTAGGTCACACCTTTTAAAAGTTGGCTTAAGGGGGTGTATTGGATTGAGATTTTAAAGAGTTTTAATGAATTATTTTTGGACAAAAAATCATTGATATTCAATTAGGATTTTAAAGGATTAAACAATAGTCAACGATCAAAACACGGGCAGATTAGTAGAATGTTTTGGGTCATTGGCAATTTGTTATTTTTTAATTAATGAGGGACACAATAGTCAAAAAACCGAATTTAGTGACATGAAAATGATATTATTAAGTTGGATGGAGTTGAAATTAAAGGTATAAGTTAAGGAAATTAAGAGACTCGGTTTCAAATTCCTTAAAACCATAAGTCAAAGTCAACTATAGGACATTTTAAAATACTTAAGTGATATGTACTATTCACTTTCTCCTTCCTTTCTTCCTTCAAAGCCTGTAACGGTGTAACCCCCTCTCCCTTTCTCTCTAATTTTTTAAAGTTTGATTTACTCACTTTCAAGCCTTGCAACCTTCACCAAAGTTGTAGCCAATGATCTTGTGAGCAAAAACCTTAAGATAGCTTACCTTGGGAAGCTCTTAGAAGGGAGATTTCTGCTCTTCTTAGGCACATGTTACAGCAAAAAGATGATGTTTTTGATAGCTTGATGCTTGGAGATTAACCTACGTAGATTGTGCTTTATTGCATGCTACTATTGTTATTTATTCATTTTATTGTCTATGTATTGATATCATAGCCTATGTTTACAACATGCTATTTTGGATTACTGTTGTATCACGTATATATGTAGTCTTATTATGAGAACATGTAATGTTGATGCATGGAAGGACTTGTGATATTGTTGATTATGCAAAGGAATCTGATCGTATGTTTTGTAATAGTTAAGTTCCAAGTGATGTATTTTGTGGATATTGGTGTATTCTTATATACTTATGATGGAAGGGCTAGTATGCCTATTGATAATTGGGATGATGCCTGTATTTCTTGAAATATCAATTAGGTTGAGATATCATGGTGGGAATTATTCCCAGTTGTCCGAAAAATAGACGAAATGCTATCCGTTTCGTTTTGTGAGTTGTTGGTAGGAGATTATCATCTCATGTAATTAACTACCATTAATCAGTAATAGATTGGAGCCATGTTGTCTATGGGAACTCCATGGTGGTATGATATCTTACAGTGAATTTTTTATTATTATCATTTCATTTCTTTGTTATTTTTTATTACCTCTTGTAAATCTTGAATGTTTGTTAAAAATTCATATGATTTTTTAAAATTTTATAAATCCATATTGTCCTTTCATATCTTATAAATTCTATTAAAATCCTTTAAAATTCAATCTTATAAAATCTTGATTGTAAAAAAAATCTCTTTAAAACGTCTTTAAAGTCACTACAATTTTAGATAGTCTTTTAAAATCTATAAGATTTATTATCTCAAAATAGTCTTTTAAAATCCTAATGCAATACATCCCCTTATTGTTAAATATATTTATTTTTACATGTAAACTTACTTATTTTACTAAACATGACAGGCAATAGTCCTTAACAAGTTGTTGTGGTCACCGCCCCCGCCAATCGTTATCATTGCCACCAGCTATCTACAACTACCTAATGTCATCACCACTATCACTGGCCACCAACCACCAGCAATAGCCACTGCTATCATGACATGTGTGTTTGAAAAAAATTCATTAATTTTCACCAAAAAATAAAAGAAAATATGTTTATCATGTTGCATAATACAATTTGGACTTAATATTTTTCATGTTGTAGGAGATAAATATTTTTTTACACACACATAAAAGTGTATGATGTAACGCCCTGTTGTACACCTGGTTCGTTAACATTACATATGATATTAAACGCAATTATAATTACAACAGTTCAATTAAAAATACGTCTAAACTTTTCTTTTTAAACGTTATACGTTCCATTAATAATAATTATCGTATTTAAAATAAACCTAAAAAATAATTGTAACTTAGTGACATTGCGAAATAACCAAATGTGGCTTAATAATATCACATTGGTCCTATTAGAAACTGGTATGGGGTTTCCATGAACCCCACAACCTTTTTTTTCCAGCATTTGGGCAGCTCGTTAGGCTCATTGCTGAAACGAGCTCCCCAGTGAGCACATTGCTCGCTCAAGCGAACACTACAATGAGCAAATTAAATCTTCAAGAAGTAGCTACTGGCAAGTGCTCTGCTTTCTCGCAGTCTCCCTCGCTAGAGCGAGGCTAACAGCGAGCCCGCTCGCTCACCAACTTGCTCGAGGGAGCTCATGAGCGAAGAGTCCCCTGCTTTGAGTTAGCTTCGGTCTCCATTTTATTTAGCTCACTAGCCTCTTCACTGGAGCAAGCTAGCCAAAATTTGGGCATGTCCCATTTGTTTTATGGCTCACCCCTCACATGTTTGGCACACCAATTAGGTACCTAATAGACATGGAAAGGCAACCACTAGCCCAACAAACTAGGGTGCTCTTACATCCACAAAAATCATATAAATTCAAGACATTTTCTCATCTTTACTTGATTTCAAAGTTATGTACCTTTAACTTAATGTACAATACTTTTTGACAACCTTGCGTAATTCATTATACATTGCCTACATGTAAAAGTAAAGTACATAAGTAATAAACTTCCAAACATGCAAAGTAGGCATCCATGCCCTTTCATCATATATGCATCAAGTCCATTATTACAAGATGTCCAATTATATCAAACAGCCTAACTACGTATATTGGAACTTAGCTATACAGAATGACTATGATCAAGGTCCTTGGCTCCATCCAACAATATGAGGATACCAAAGAATGTTGATTATAGGCTAAGTCCACCAAGATAATCATGATATATCAAATGGGATACAAATGTAAATCCTATACATGTTCAACTAAATCTACATAGGATATCCCAAAATACATCAAATAATGCATCATCATGCAATCTACCGTGTCCTCCTTGATATGCAATGAGCATATGAGGAATTCTAGGACAAAAAGAGGAAGAATATGATTCAATCTAATGCAAGAAAGGAAAATAACTGTTAAATTTGTCAAATATCTGACCACAAGGTATTATACTGATTTTGTGTTGATTTCACAGGAAAAATGCACAAATTGAAGATTAAAAGGGCAAAGCAAAACTAAAAGCCCACGCTACAAGCGTGGGAATGGCGCTTGCAGCGTGAAAAGCACAAATGGGACAGAAACCCCCGTGCTGAGAGCGTGAGGACCGCGCTTGCAGCGCGGGAAAAATGGTAGAAGCTCCCACGCCCACAGCGCGGGAACCACGCTGCCAGCGTGGGAGGCGCGAACAATTGAAAATTTGAATTGGGAGAATTAGGTCAAAGTCTCTTATAAATAAGAGAATCAACCTTGAGGAAGGGAGACACAAAAACCCTGGAGGCAGATCCGGCTTGGAAGGGAGGAGTTCTTCGTTTTCGTCGTTCGTCATCTCGTTCTTGTATTTTTCTTTTCTCTTTTATTTAAGTTTATGTTGAATCTCAGATCTGCGATCATGATGTTGATTGGCTAGATCTATTTACTGTAGTCAGGGTCATGATCCCTTTGTGAACATCTGATATGAAGGATTGAATCACTCTGTGTGTTGATTGTAATATACTTCATCTTTATCTTGTGCGTATTGTTATTATTTCTGTTAGATCTGATCAACCTAATAGGGGATGATATTCTGGGGATTAGTGCTCGCAATAGGAATGTTGGGGTTCCGATTCTGAAAGGAGATAACGATGACGATTTATGCATGTTCTAGGGATAGACTTGTATAAATCGCAGTCGTTGGATTTATCTGCGTAATGCTTAATTTCATGCGGGATTACTAAGGGATTAGGGTTCCAATTGAATTAAAAGGTTAGATCACCAAGGAATTGGGATTTAACTAATTATTTTAAAGATGATAATTTGTCTGAGTTATTAATTTCAATGATCTGTTAATTTGATATTGGGTATGGACTGGCTATCTCAAAACTGCGCAATGATTGATTGTTGCGGGAAGAGGTTGATACTTGCACACGAGAGACCCTCAGTGGGTCCGTCTCCTTTTCTGTCTATGTGTCAAGCTGTTAAAGCCTTGAAGGCTGGGGATCAGGGTTATATTTTCTTGGGTGGATTAGTGGGTGGTAAGGAAATTGAGATTTCTACGATTCCGGTGGTTAATGAGTTTGCGGATGTATTCCCAGATGAGATACCGGGATTTCCACCTGAGAGGGAGATTGAGTTCTCGATTGAGTTGTTGCCGGGTGTGGGGCCTATTTCCTTGGCTCCATATCGGATGTCGCCATTAGAGTTGGCAGAGTTGAAGAAACATATAGAGGAGTTGTCTGCAAAGGATTTCATCAGACCTAGTGTGTCTCCGTGGGGAGCACCGGTAATATTTGTGAAAAAGAAGGATGGAACCATGAGATTGTGTACTGACTATCGGCAATTAAATAAAGTGACGGTCAAGAACAGGTACCCATTGCCGCGTATTGATGACTTGTTGGATCAGTTGAGAGGTGCCTGTGTATTTTCAAAGATTGATCTCCGGTCCGGATACCATCAAATTCGGATTAAACCGGAGGATTGGACCAGTTCGTTATTGTATTCATCGATGATATTTTGATTTATTATAAGAGCAAGGAGGAGCATACGGAGCATTTGAGGACTGTGTTACAGGTACTAAAAGATAAAAAGTTGTATGCGAAGCCGTCAAAGTGTGAATTTTGGTTATCTGAGGTGCAATTTTTAGGTCATGTTATTTCTGAAAGAGGAGTTGCTGTGGATCCGAATAAGACTGAGGCCGTTATGGACTGGGAACGACCGAAAACTGTTACAGAGATTCGAAGCTTTCTGGGTCTAGCTGGGTATTATCGACGATTTATTGAGGGGTTTTCCACAATGGTGCTACCATTGACCCGATTAACACGAAAAGATACTCCGTTTGTGTGGACTCAGGAATGTGAAAAATGTTTTTTGAAACTTAAAGAGAAGTTGACTACGGCTCCAGTGTTGACACTCCCCGATCCGGAGGGTGAATTTGAATTATACTGTGATGCGTCCAAGAGAGGTTTGGGGTGTGTACTAATGCAAGAGAAAAGAGTGGTTGCTTATGCTTCAAGACAGTTAAAGCCGCATGAAGAGAATTATCCGACGCACGATTTGGAGCTTGCTGCAATAGTATTTGCCTTAAAAATCTGGAGGCATTTTCTGTATGGGATGAAATTTGCTGTGTTCAGTGATCACAAGAGCCTAAAGTATTTGTTTGATCAGAAAGAATTGAATATGAGGCAACAGAGATGGGTTGAATTTTTAAAGGATTATGACTTTGAGTTGAAATACCATCCGGGAAAAGCTAATGTGGTAGCAGATGCATTGAGTAGAAAGTCTGTAAGTGTGTCCCAGTTAATGCTGTGGGATTATGATTTAATAGAACAGTTCCGTGACATGAAATTGGTAGATGTTTTTATAGGAAGTGTTGAAGAATTCAGAGGTGTACAGGTTGAGAATGAATTGCATGGGAGGATTAGAGAGAAACAGATTCTAAATGATAGCAGCAAATATCTGAAAGGACAGAATGGTATAACATTAAATGAACAAGGGTTGTTAACGTACCAGGGCAGGATAGTTGTGCCTAAAGAATTAGCCGAGGAAGTAATGACTGAGGCCCATAAGGGTCAGTATGTTGTACACCCGGGTGCCACAAAAATGTATCAAGACTTGAAAACTAAGTTCTGGTGGCCTGGGATGAAAAAGGATGTAGCCGAGTATGTATCAAGGTGTTTGATTTGTCAGAAAGTTAAGATAGAACATCAGAAACCAGCAGGGTTACTTCAGCCGTTTGATATACCAGAGTGGTAGTGGGAGAGCATCTCGATGGATTTTGTTGTTGGTTTGCCTCAGACTCAGGCCGGACACGATTCAATTTGAGTAATAGTGGACAGGCTCACAAAGTCTGCACATTTTCTGCCAGTGCGAGTGGACTTCTCTACGGAGAAATTAGCAAAGTTATATGTGAAAGAGATTGTAAGACTCCACGGAGTACCGGTTAGCATTGTTAGTGATCGGGATCCGAAATTTACTTCTCATTTTTGGGGAGCCTTACAGCAGGCTTTTGGCACTCAGCTTCAGCTGAGCACTGCGTATCACCCGTAGACTGATGGTCAGACTGAGAGGACCATACAAACATTAGAGGATATGTTGAGAGCATGCTCACTTGAGCAGGGTACTGCTTGGGATAGATATTTATCACTGGTGGAATTTTCGTATAATAATAGTTTTCACTCCAGTTTGGGTATGGCACCATATGAGGCATTGTATGGGCGGAGATGTCGCACTCCTACTTGTTGGACAAAGGTTGGTGATAAAGAGAGATTTGGGCCAGATTTTGTGCGAGAAACTACGGCACAGATAGAAATGATCAGGGAAAAGCTTAAACAGGCACAGAATCGGCAGAAAAGTTATTATGATAATAGACACAAACCGCTGGAATTTGATGAAGGTGATCATGTGTTTGTACGGTTATCTCCAGTTACTGGTGTTGGGCGTGCACTGGGCGTGAGGAAGCTGAGTCCCCGTTTTATTGGGCCGTATCAAGTAATGAAAAGAGTTGGACCAGTGGCCTATCAGCTTGCCTTGCCCCCACAGTTGTCAAATCTGCATGATGTTTTTCATGTATCACAGCTGCGGCGTTACATTCCGGATGAATCACATGTGGTGATACCGGACGAGATTGAAATTAAAGAGAACTTAAAGATGCCTATAGGTCCTATTGAGGTCCTTGACCGCAGTGAAAAGAAGCTCAGAAGCAAAGTGATACCGATGTTAAAGATTCAGTGGGAAGGACATACACCTGAGGAAGCTACTTGGGAGCGGGAGGAGGAGATTCTCCGACTATATCCTGAGTTGGTGGACAGGTATGGATTAATTTTGCGGACAAAATTCTAAAAGGTGGGGTGATTATAACACCTCACGATTCTAAAATAAGTAATTAAAGTGTTAAGTGAGAAATTAAGTGAAGGATTAGTGAAAATCCCAAAGAATAGGCCAAAATACAAAGAAAGGGCAAAACGGTAATTAGCCAACACGCAACCCTAGGAAGGTAAAAATTGAGCAGGAGGTTTCAGATGATAAAAATAAGCCTGGAAATGGATTCAGAACGAAAAATTGAGTGGATAGGCAAGTTTCAGAAAAATCGATGAATAGTGTTTTTAGCGGGTAAAAATACCACAGTCAGATTGCACCGTAAAACGTGCTAGTGAATTTTGAGCTCTAAGTTTCAAATATTGATTTTAAATAGTCCATAGAAATAGGAAATATGATTTCTGATAATATTTGAGGGATTTAAGTCAATTTGTGGAAGTTTGTTAACGGAGCGCGCTGTACCTTAAAGCAGTGTTTTTCCGAACAACCGGAAAGCTCCAAATTTTTATCTGAAAGAGTAAAATTAAAGGATTTTGTTAAGATGAAAAATTATAATTTCTCATTAGGTTTTTAAATTGTGAATTTTGGTGATGACCGGAGGGAAATTCGGGTGAGTTTTAAATCACGTGGGATCCGGTACCCAGTTAAAGTTAACAAAACACTTAAAATCTCCTATTCATCTTCATTCCCACCCGTATCTTCCTTTTCCAGCCAACCCCAACAGCCCCTTGGCCCTCCATTGTGCACAAATTTCTTCTTTCTCACAAGCCAACCAATTCTCAACCAAATTCAACAAAGTTTGTGTTGAATCTTGATGGAAAACACCTCCTGAACCCATTGGTACCATTATTGAGTCTTGAAATTGAGTGTGGAGGGAGATCTACCACTATATAGGCCACGGTTTTCATGCAAAAAAGTGGGGTTATGTTGATTTTAAATGCTCCAATGGTGGAGTATACTTAGGTGGAGTCATATACCGTGCAATTGGGTAAGTTATTTCGACATTTCATTGGTTAAATTTTGAGTTGTGATAATTGCCCCTAAAGAGGGATTTTGTGATATGTGGTGTTAGAGAGCTCAAATGGAAAATGTCTATTAGATGATAATGTCTTAGAATGATGTATTAATGCTAGAAAAGCAATGAAAATTTTAAGCGAAAAAAATGGATTTTTAACTTAGAAAAAAAAATGGGTTCATGGAATGGAATTTTTGACTTTTGTCTTAATGTGTGGTATAGTGAATTGTAGTGTGATTATATGATGTTAGGAAGTGATTGTGTGAGTTGTGGGCCATGGGAATTGAGTGGAAATCCTTGGTTTGGACTAACCAAGATTAGGCCATTTATGTACAATTGAGCAAATTGATGTTTTAGAACACTTTGGTGTTGTGTTGTGTGATGGAAAAGTCATTAGATGGGTTGTGTGGTGATTGGCATGTGGAAGAATCAATGTAAAAATGATAAGTGTTGAAAGTGGAAAAATGTGCCTAAAGTGTAATAATTCGCAAAACGTTGCGTAAAAGTCGTAAAACAGAAAAACGGCGATTGAACTAGCCTTTGGGTAACCTAAGTGAGTGTAATAAAATGACAAAGAAAATTTAGAAAAATAAAACCTAAATTAAGACTAAGATGGCCGAACCCTCCATGGTGTGAGTGAGAATTTTGGTGTTTTTACGTTTTGTCGTAATTTGACGTAAACTGACGGCTATACATGGTTGTATAGGTTGCCGTACGTGGATTTAAACCCGGAACAGTGAAACAGTGGACTGCCCTTGGTTTTGGACCAAGTGGATTGAGGTAAGTGAAGTGGTTAACACATGCATAATTGTGAAATTTCATGTTTTGTTTGAATTTCTAAGTGATTGGATATGTCCTCTATGTAGGCATTCCCTGTATATCAAGCTGTAAGTGGAGTTCTGCGGAGCTCAGTGGACGAATAAAAAGAAAGGTAACCTCTTGGTACTGGGGCTTGTTCCCCTTTTTGTGTTCCACCTTGCTAGTTGATGGCAACGGTAGGAAGTGTGTATGAGTAGTGAAGAACAGCATGAGCATGCACGTCAGCACATAAGTAAATTCAAGCCAAAAAGAGAAGAATAATGAACTATTCCTCATCTAAAATGCAATGGATCTTGTTATAATCCTTAAATTCCACTATCAAAAGTGTTTAACTGATTTTATGCTCAAATTTCAGGTAAAACAAACAAATCTGAAGGAAAATGAGGATTGGCAAAGAGTAAGATCCACGCTCACAGCGTGAGATGGACGCTGCAAGCGTGGGATTACAGAGGCATCCACGCTCACAGCGTGAGATTGACGCTGCAAGCGTGGGATTACAGAGGCATCCACGCTCACAGCGTGAGATTGACGCTGCAAGCGTGGGATTACAGAGGCATCCACGCTCACAGCGTGAGATTGACGCTGCAAGCGTAGGTTTAAAAACTACAGCTGAACTATCAAAGGGCAAAAGTGGAATAAAAGATGAAATGTGGGTCTTATAAATAAGGAGTTGCAGAATCTGAAAAAGGACACTGAATTCAAAACCTAGAAGAGACCGTCATTGGAGAGAGAGGAGGCTGTTCGTCGTTCGTTCTTCATTCATTCTTGTAATTTACTTTCTTGTTGAATTTTATTTGAGATCAGCCATGAATATAGTTGGCTAGATCTTAGTATTGTGGTAAGGGTCACAACCCTGAATGTGAACCCCTTGTAGTTTGGATCTGATTTATATATGTTTATCCTTTTGCATCTATTTCCCTTCGCTCTTCATCTCATTGATCTTTTAGATCTGATCATTCTAACAGATCACCAGGGTTAGGATTCACAATAGGGATATTGGGATCCTAATACCCGAACAGGAGGAAAATAGCTGTTCATGTACGCACTAGGGATAGGCTACATGAACTGCAAACGCGAAAGATTCACCGAATTGCATGATTAACCTGAAAAGGAATCACTAAGGGATTAGGGTTCTAATAGGGTTAATAAGGTTAAGATCACTAAGGGATTAGGGCTTAACCAATTAAATAAAAGATGGTGAATCGTTTGATCAAAAGAGTAATTCATTTGTAAATTTATATTCAGATTACAAGGTGGGGATCAGGCAGGTGTTCGTACTCTTACTGCAATCTTTTCACAATTGTTTTTCACAATCTCTTATAATCTCTCTCTCTCATCTCTTTCTTAAGAAAACCCTAAAAATACGCAATTTACTTTTAATTTACTTTTTGTTTTTGAACCAACAATTATTGCTACCCTCTTTTTCCATTCAACTTAAGGGGACTGGTTATTATAGTACTTGGTCTACAATCCCTGTGGAGACGATACTCTACTTCATCACTTTTATTACTTGGAACGATCGGTATACTTGCCGAGTTCGCAACAAGTTTTTGGCGCCGTTGCCGGGGATTGTATATTCCAATATTATAAATAACCGTTGATCTTTGAGCTTGAATATTGTTTTTATTTAATTGTCATTTTAGGGTTTGTTCTATCTTAACCTGCATTTGTACAGGTATTACTGATCATCTTCTTTAAGTTTATGCGAGGTAGACTTGCTCCTGAAGATCTTGTGTTTGATCCAGAAATCACAAGAGCCGAAAGGAAATTAAGAAAAGTTGCCAAGCAGATAATTTGGGAAGACCCGATAAGTGAACCTGATCAATCCACAAAAGATATGGCAAACCATAATAATGATGGAGGAGGTCCCAACAATCAGCCTCCTGCACCAGAGTTGATGGAGTCAATTTTGGCTCCTATGTTTACAAGGCCGAATTCTAGTGTTGTCCGGCCTCATATTCAAGCCAACAATTTTGATATCAACCCTTCCCTCATCAACCTGGTGGAAAAGACTCCTTTTGGTGGTGAAGATTATGAAGATCCTCATGACTTCATGGACAGATTTTTAAGAATCTGTGACACCACTAAACATAATGGGGTATCTGATGATGCAATCCGACTCCGATTGTTTCCTTTTGCATTAATAGGGAAGAGTCTTAGGTGGTTGGACCGACAACCCCCTAATAGCATAAGAACATGGGATGAGTTGGCAGCCAAGTTCTTTGCTGAACATTTCTCTCGGGAAAAATACAACAAGTTGGTGAATGAGATCACCAATTTTATTCAACAACCGGGAGAGACCCTTTGTGCAGCATGGACAAGATTCCAAGAATTGATCAGAAAGTGCCCTCAATATGACTTTCCAAATGAGAAGAAGGTTAGGGTTTTCTACAATGGAATGACACCAGACACAAGAATGATTGTCAATGGTGCAGCTGGAGGAACCATAGGAAGAAAGACTGCAGCAGAAACTTTAGAGTTGATTGACCACCTGGCACGAAATGAAAATGCCTCAACAGAAGTCCAGTCCACTCAATCAGCTCAAGTAAAAAGGGGAATTCTACAACTTGGAAATCAAGATGCTTCCTTAGCTGAACAGAAGATGATTTCACAACAATTAGCAAACATGAATGCTAAGTTGGACAAAATGCGATTATCCACAAGTCAAGTCAACTCAATTACTTGTGAGTATTGTACGGAGGACCATGAATCCAATGAGTGTCCCACACTTATGGGAGCTGATGCATTCCAGGTTAATGGAGTGTGGTATGATCCAAGGCCACCACAAAACAATCAGGGATATCAAAGGAATCAGAACAGTGGTCAAGGAAACAATTTTCAAAGAAGAAATCAAGGGGGAGGATTGGATTATAAATCCAATAACTTCCTACAACCTCCTCCTCTCCCGCAAAAAGAGCCATCTGATTTAGAGAAAGCCATGCTACAGCTTTCTAAGACTACAAATGATCACATGGAAAGTACAAGTGCTTTCATGAAGGAAACCAGGGCTTATCACAAAAATCAAGATGCCTCCATTCGGAATCTGGAGACTCAAATAGGACAGCTGTCCAAACAATTAGCTGACAGAACCCCGGGGCAGTTTCCTGGAGATACAATTGCAAATCCCAAAGAGGATTGTAATTCCATTGTGACTAGAAGTGGAATTGTGATCACTCCTCAAGAAAAGCCTAAAATGGTCCAGCCAGAAAAGGTAGATGAACCATTGAAGGGAGTAGAGGAAAAGGAAGAACCATCAATCAAAGAGCATGAAGAACCTGCAAAGCAAGACAAGAAGAAGGAAAAGGAGAAAGCTGTTGAGACTCCAAAATCAACAAATGATTTTTCTCGTTTTCAGGAAGTACCTTATCCCATGAAGCTTAAGCAGCAAGTGCAGAAACAACAGTATGCCAGGTTTTTAGATATTTTTAAAAAACTGCATATTAATATTCCATTTGCTGAAGCTCTTGCTAACATGCCAAATTATGCTAAGTTTATGAAAGATTTATTGTCTAGAAAACATAAGTTGCAGGAATGTGAAACAGTTGCACTAACTGAAGAATGTAGTGCCATCATAACAAAGAAGTTTCCACCAAAGCTTCAAGATCCAGGAAGCTTTAACATCCCAATTGCTATAGGCAACATTGATGTGGGTCGAGCCTTATGTGATCTTGGGGCAAGCATAAACTTGATGCCGCTCTCACTATGCAAAGCCTTAGGAATCTCTGAACTAAAGCCAACAAAGGTTTCCTTACAATTGGCAGATCGTTCGTTGAGAAAACCTAACGGAGTCATTGAAGATGTACTTGTCAAAGTTGACAGGTTCATCTTCCCTGCAGACTTCATTGTGTTGGATATGGAAGAAGAGAGTGAAATACCTCTTCTACTTGGAAGGCCATTTTTAGCTACGGCTAGAGCTATGATTGATGTTGAACAAGGAAAGCTTGAGCTACGTATGAATGATGAGACAGTTACAATCAACGTGTTCAAAGCTATGAAGAACTCATCCGACCACAATGACTGTTTCAAACTTGATGTGATTGAAGAAGCAGTCAAAGAAGTGAACATTGGTGATATAGAAGATGAAGAAGAGTTCAATGACTTAGATGAAGAAGCTTCTCAAGAAAGGCAAGGAACTGTTTTTGAGGTATTGGAAAAAGAAGAAGAAATAATCTCTAAACCACCAAAGGTTGAATTAAAAGAGTTACCTCACACTCTTAAATATGCCTTTCTGGGAAACACAGAAGATTACCCAGTCATCATCAGTAAAGATTTGTCTCCTTCTGAAGAAGAAAAGCTATTGAAAATACTTAAAGAACACAAGACAGCTATTGGGTGGTCCATCTCTGATCTGAAGGGAATAAATCCTTCCTTCTGTACTCATAAGATTTTGATGGAAGATAATATCAAACCACTGAGGCAACCTCAGAGAAGATTAAACCCAACAATGAAAGAAGTAGTTCGAAAAGAGGTGATGAAACTCATGGATGCTGGAATGATTTACCCCATTTCTGACACTGCTTGGGTAAGTCCGGTACAGACAGTCCCTAAAAAGGGAGGATTAACTGTCATTAAAAATGAGAAGAATGAGCTGATTCCCACAAGAACTATCACAGGTTGGAGGATGTGTGTAGATTATAGGAGGCTGAATTCAGCCACCAGGAAGGATCATTTTCCTCTTCCATTTATTGATCAAATGCTGGAAAGATTAGCAGGTCACGCTTTTTATTGTTTCTTGGATGGATATTCCGGATACAATCAAATTCCAGTAGCACCAGAGGATCAGGAAAAGACAGCTTTCACATGCCCATTTGGAATCTTCGCTTACAGAAGAATGCCATTTGGCCTCTGCAATGCACCTGCAACATTCCAAAGGTGTATGCTTTCTATCTTTTCTGATATGGTAGAAAAAATTTTAGAGGTTTTTATGGATGATTTTTCTGTGTTTGGTTCCTGCTTTGATTCATGCTTAGTTAATTTAGCTAAAGTTTTGAAGCGATGTCAGGAAACTAATTTAGTGCTTAATTGGGAAAAATGCCATTTTATGGTACAAGATGGCATAGTATTGGGCCATAAGATTTCCAAACAGGGCATTGAAGTAGATAAGGCTAAGTTGATGCTTATTGAAAAACTTCCTCCTCCCGTTAACATTAATGGAGTTCGAAGTTTTTTAGGTCATGCAGGATTTTATCGAAGATTCATCAAGGATTTCTCGAAAATTGCAAAACCTCTTAGCCAGCTGTTGGTAAAAGACAAAGAGTTTCTGTTTGATGAAGCTTGTCTTGATGCATTCAATGCATTAAAAGAAAAGCTAACCACAGCACCAGTTCTGATAGCACCAGATTGGAATCTTCCTTTTGAACTCATGTGCGATGCTAGCGCATACGCTATGGGAGCAGTTCTTGGTCAGCGTAAGAATAAATTGTTACATGTTATTTACTATGCAAGCAAAGTATTTAATGAGGCACAAGCAAATTATGCCACTACTGAAAAAGAAATGCTTGCAGTAGTTTATGCATTAGACAAATTTAGGTCTTACCTGATAGGCTCTAAAGTTGTTATTTTTACTGATCATGCTGCTATTAAGCATTTAATGAGCAAGCAAGATGCAAAGCCAAGATTGTTGCGATGGATGCTTTTGTTTCAAGAGCTTGATTTAGAAATTAGGGACAAAATTGGAGTGGAAAATAAAGTTGCTGATCATCTGTCAAGAATTCAAAATAAGCAATTACAAGAAGGACCTGAAGTTGAGATCAATGAATTCTTTCCTGATGAACAGGTGATGGCAATAATAATGCATCCATGGTTTGCAAATCTTGCAAATTACAAAGCTGCTGGTACAATTCCAGATGATCTGACTTGGTTATATTTCCAATGTGCTGATGGTATTATTCGAAGGTGTGTTGCTGAATTCGAGATATCAGATATTCTATGGCATTGCCACGCGTCTGATTACGGGGGTCATTTCGGAACTAACCGAACCGTGCAAAAAATATTGCAAAGTGGCTACTATTGGCCAACAATCTTTAAAGATACACGGAATTTTGTGGAGAAGTGTGATAGATGCCAGAGAACTGGGAATATTTCACGAAAGGATGAGATGCCTCTCAACTGTATATTGGAAGTGGAACTTTTTGA